>VALG01008118.1:0-11169 GCA_009835305.1 Ipomoea purpurea | reverse complement strand
GGTGCACCAGTTTATAAAACTTAGTGCTTGGTTTTGTTTCTTAAGTGCGTGGTTTCTATACTTAGGTTTGCATGGTTGTGTGCTTAAGGTACTTTGTTTGTGTGCTTAAAGTGCTTTGGATTTGTGATACATAAGGTGGTACTTAATGTGCGCCAACTACACAACCGCATGGAAGCCTATTTGACCGCACCTGAACCTTATATATATAGTATATATATAATATATATATTATATATATATAATATATATAATATAATATATACTATATTATAATATATATTAATATATATATGTTGGTCCCAAAGGGGTGTGGTAAAAGTCTTAGAGGGGGGGGAACGGGGAGGCGGGGGTGAATATACTTTTTAACTTTTCGCGAATGCAACAATTGATAAGGCAACAGAGATATCAAAACTCTTAACTAGATTGTTAGAGTTTGTACGCAGTGCGGAATAATTAAAGGTGTGGGTGAATGATTGTGTCAAGTATATCAACGTGATAAGCCAGTAAGTAAATAAAGCAGTAAATGACACAATTGGAAAATTATAAGGTGGTTCCGGAGGGTGATGTAATCCTCTACTCCCACTTGCTACTTTTCTCCAAGAGCAATTCACTATAATCCACCACTTCTTGGTTCAAGATACAATGAATTTTCCGTGATCTAGTGGTTTTGATCACTAAAGCCCATATAATCACGCCCAGTGTCTTCGACACAGCTGCTTCGGATTTCACAGCTCCGGCTACTTTCCAGGATTCACAGCTACCGTGCTTCTTTTTCCCCCCGTCTTCCACTATCCGGTCGACGTATTCCCGTGATCTGGTGCTTTGTCACCAAGGCCCACACCAATCCGACGCCCAGTGTTCTCCAACCTGCTGTTTCGGAATCTCCACAGCTCTTGTGACAATCCAGGATTTCACAACTCCGTGCTACTTTCCCCCCCGTCTACGACGTCTTCGTTTGATCTAGTAGTAAGATAGGTACAAATGATTTGTAATGTGACAGAGATATCTTTGAATATATAAAAGAGATGGTGTACCTCAATATTAATAATAAAACAATTTATTCAAGATTGTAAATTAAATTCATCGTACACGTCGTCCGTGTGCACGAATGTTACATGCAACACGTCAAAAACTTGCTTAGAATAATTCAATATTTAAGCTCGAGAAGTTTGAGTCACATGCATACGTTGAGAAACACACTAAACCCGGATGATTAAGGTAAAAACTGTGAATAGTAAACGGGTTAGTCGGATGAGATAGATAGATATAGCAAATAATGTAAGTGCGGTATGTAAATGAGAGAGACAATTTATAAGTGGTTGGAGTGGCGTAATCTTCTAGGTCCACTTTTCTCCTTTCACGTCTAGGAGAAATTCACTATTTCCACACACAGTTACAATAGTTGAACAAGTGCTACACAGACACTTCTTCCGGATGTCTTGCACACCAGCTACACCCAACTCCGAGGTGTCTCGCACACAGCTACACTCAACTCCGAGATATTTCGCACACAGCTATACTCAAACGCCAACTAAGTGTCTTGCACACAGCTACACTTAGCAACTGACGAGTGTTTTGCACACAGCTACACTCACTAGATATTTTGCACACAGTTATACTCTTTCTACAATTTACAAATACAAGGATTTGTATTTCTCTCTCCAACTAGATTTGAGACTATTCAGACTAAGTCTCTTGGAATATATTGAGCACTAGTACTTTTGAATTTTGCACTTGTATTTCGTTCACTTCTTCTCTGTTCTCTCTTGTCTTCAAGTCTTCATGGCTTTTTATAGATAATCAAATATTATCCATTGGAGTGGATAATTTGATATTTTGAATTTGAATCTTCATAGCCTGATGATGTTGACAGTAGTAGATCTTCAATTTTGATTTGATTTGTCAACTTGCCTGACAAGTAATTTTTTAGCACAACTTTGATTTTCTAGTTGTTCTAAAAATATTACTTTAATTGTCAATTTGAACATCCAACGGATCTTTGAAATAAAATTCATCTGATAGAATTTATTTCTAGGGATAAGCTTTTATATTCATGCCTTCATAAATATTTTTCCGTTCTGATCAAGTGTCTTTCAGGCAATTTTGGAGTTTTGTGGCATGTGGATTAGACTTGGAATGAATTCCTTCGAATTTTATCCAATTTCTGATCATCTTGCTCTTTTGCCACATTGTGCTCCTTTGACTTGAACATCGTGCTCCTTGACTTTGAACATCGTGCTTCTTTCGATACATTGTGCTCCTTAGACAGCATTGTGCTTCTTTGATAACATTGTGCTCCTTAGGTGACATTGTGCTCTTTCTAACAACATTGTGCTTCTTTGACAACATTGTGCTCCTTAGGTGGCATTGTGCTCTTCTGACAACATTGTGCTTCTTCGGACACATCGTGCTCCTTTAGCACACATTGTGCTCTTTTGAACACATAGTGCTCCTTCGAAAATCTGCCTTATAAAAAATAGGTCCTTGGAGAGGAATCAATCTCGGGTGTGATCATCATTTAGAGACCTCTACCATTTCGCCGTTAGGCTCATCCGGTCATTCCTTGCAACGCCATTACTTTATGCTTTAATACTCGTAGGACCAAAATTAATTTCTCAAATTAATTTTGTTCTTCCTATGGTAGATTCCTTATGATTTCAAATATTATGATTTATGATGCTTGTACTAAGACTTAAAAACTAAGGGGATCTAAAGCACATTTGGCTCATCAAAACTTACAAAAATATTCCTATCAATTTTCCCCCTTTTTGATGACGCCAAAACCTATACTCAGTCATTTGGCTTGTCTTTTAAAATAATTATTTTTCAAAAGATTTTATTATCATTGACATAGCCAAGATGAGTTTAACAAATGATTTTGACTCTAGGAAAGGTATTTAGCCACTATATTCCTATTCGGCATTTTTTGGAATTTTAATGATAATGAATTTTTGCATGTTCCAAATTTATGCGATTTTGATACACTCTAAGCGAAAAATGTTACCTTTAGACAAAAAGAAATAAAAATTAAAATTAAGAGCAACTTAGTAGCATCGGATAATCAGATAAAGTTTAAATCATTCCAAATTGTTCATGGGTTCATGTACCCGTGGACCACAGAAACATTGTAACAATCATACAAATCATCTATCACTTTGTTTTCTCTTTCCTTGAGCACATGTTATATTTGGTTCTGAACATCAACGAAATTGTCACTAATGGCAAAGTTGTTGCATACCTGCCCAACCGAATAGTAGTTGAAAGCTTCAGTGATGTCTGCTCCCGGCCAGTTATAAATTCCATACCATATGGATGCACATTCTAGCTTTTTCATTTGTTAGCTCTGGCCATCTTGACTTTGATGTAAATCCCTGAACCATATCATCAAGGTCTAGCATAGCTTGATTCTTCTTGAAATCTCATTGAACACATGTTTTCACTGGACCCTTTCTTCATTCCTTTTGCGGTTGGGGATAGATCTTCAAAAGTCACACTTTGCTTTTCAACTCTACCATTCTCGGTGTTGATTCCAAATAGAGGCACGGTTTTGTTACAATTTATTTGCCTCAATGTTCTCCTGCACAACGAATATCACGAAGAACGGTTAGTGGTTATTTGCACTGCTTGATCCTCCTGGACGCCAGTTCACACCACGAACAATATCCCAATCCTCCTGCTTCTTGGTGGCATTTTTCAGCAGCTTGCCTCCTTCACACTTCTACTACTGCTTTGTGGACCAACATTTCTGCTAGCCGATGGCAGTCATATCATCTCAATCATGCTTCAAATGACTGAATCTCTATTCCCCTTTTTGGCGTAATTAGGTAGGTGTATAACCATTCACGAAGAGATGATATAAGATTGGGAGATTTTTCATAGGCCCCGAGAAGCGCCCTTTGGGTTAACTTACGATGGAATCTGTGTGGACACTTCACTATCTGCTTTCATGCTGATGAACAACATTTGAGATACCTTGCTTGAATTCACGCAATTGTTCATTGTGTCTTTCAGATTCTTGAGGATTTGGGGAAAGTTGGATATAGAACTCTTGAGTGCCTCTTGACATGTTATCAGTTTCACCTGTCTTTCAAGTATTGGTGGGTGCAATTAATGTTGTTGCCTTCTTCCACACTTTTCATCAAATATGGCTTCAAATTTCCCCTTGGTGTTGACACTTCGATCAACATGAGTGTATATCCTTGAACTATTGCTCTCCTGGTAACAAGGCTTACGCAACATTTCTCCGATTTTTCAATTTCTCATTGAGGTGTGCCATCAAGTTCTTTGCTCTTCTCGGGATTGAGGGAAACATCTTGCTCTTCTTGGGAGAAATTGGCTTCAAGCATGGTTGAGATGAGGTTGATTTTCACTAGTTTTCCTTCCTTTCCGAGTGTCGTAGCCCGTGAGTTGTTACATGTGCACTTTCTGCATTGATAGACTAATTCCATCCGTATGTTGATAGCTTGCATGGCTTTTGGGTCTGACTTATTCAGTAAGATTTTAACATACCTAATATATAAGCACTCTCCACTTCAAATGTACCTATATGTGACATTTCTTGAATTACTTGTCACAATTCGCCGATATCAACTAAAAATTTTCTTCAGTAGTGCAAACTCTGTACCCCCAGATTTTTCAGTATTTAAAATATATAATAAAGGTTATTTCATTACATCCAAAGTTCATAATAAGGTGTACGGGGGGTGCTTGCCCACCGGGGTGGAGACCAGGGCACAGGTGTCCTTACTAATTACTCATTGAAATACAAAGCATAATGAATATGGCACGCAGGCGAAAAGGGAATAATCTACTTCTACGCTCCAGTTACGCGCTCCGGTGCCCTAGTCCTCTGTGCTGAAAGCCAAAATTTGCTTCAGCGGGATGTGGTAACCCCTCCAAGGTTGAAATAAATTATATAGAGATTATATGATGGAAAACCATTTTGAGCCATGAGATAATATCCTACGGACTCTAGCTTTAAAACCGCGAAGATTCGACAGATAAGGCTGACATAAGAACAGTTATACCAGCATATCGTTCACAATAGTAGGCAAGGCATAGCAATAATTATAACCCAACATACGATCCCAATCCTGTCAAACCCAATACACTATTAATCACTCATACATCAAACACATAGCACACTTTGTTGGCGCACAGGACATGCCAGCCCATCATGAGGTCCACATTAGCTCCTGCACGGTCACACACCCACCCGCAGCCACCCTGCCCCGTATCGCGCAGGAGGGATCGATCGAAACCGACGAAGACCCACTCATATAGTAGTTTGATCGAAAACAGTGACCGAGCCAAGAGATTGTCATCTGACCGCAGCCAGGAAAGGAGGACGAACGACTCTTTATATACATTTGATCGAACAAGGATGGACGCAGGCCAGAGGGGGCATCAATTGACCTAGCCAGCTTCTGAAGGGCTCGGAGGTAACCAATCCGATCGAAACCCGATATTGGGGTAACAACACACATAACCCGAAGCACTGCAACCACATTACATTGGGGCAGGGGGATAAAAGTATTACAAAAGTATGAGTGATTCCATCACGTATAAGCATAGTCCTACAGGGGTTCCATATATCGCCGCCTAGGAACGGGGATACCAATCCAAACTAGCATGCATATATAATATAAACATGGACGAACGGTACCGAAAATCAAACTGACGTGGACATGATAAACGGAGTCCGTTGGGACCCACGGGTCGGGGAACATCAAACGGGGAAGAGCACGGTCCGGGGGAGGTGGTAAATCTCAGCGGGTAGCGTGGGTGGGCCCACCGCCGGCTGGGCCCACGGAAGTCTGGTTCCGGCAGCGGGTCGGCGGGCGGCAGCTTCTACCGCGGGGCACCGCTGCGGCGGGTGATTTCACTGGGGCACGGTGGTGGTGGGTCCCTACCCTCCACTACTCTTTTCTCACTTTTACGCCCCGGACTTGGTGGACCGAAACAAGCTCAGACCTTACAACGCATTATCGCAACATTAGACATTAACGGATCAATAGAGAAAGAAGAACCTAACGTATATGCTTCCTTTAAAAATATCAAACACAAACTGCGATTTTCCCACCGATAATCCGAATAATATCATAACAATAACTAGGGTTTAATCAGTTTTATATCAACAAGATACGATTCGTCTTCTAATTGGAGATTCGGTTAAGAATAACATTATAAAACATCAAGAGCATCCACAATTATCAGAACAACACATAGTCATTCAAGAACTCACATAATTATTTCAGATCCCCAATATCATCAGCAAAAATAATTATCAAGAATTCTCCCATCAAGATTATAAGATCCTATGGATAACACATCAAAATCAATATATCTCATATCTGGCAATACATATATGGGGCAAACCCTAAGGGGGGGGAATCATAGTATGCAAATAGGTTTTTGTTGAGACATGGTTACCTCTTAGCCTGTATTAATTCCTTGTGATCGACGAGATCTTTCTTTAAGCTTCTTGATCTTCGTTAGCTGGGAATTCTTGGAACTCTTTGGGGTTGAGTGAGAGACTATGTGGTGGGAATTCTGGGTGTCTCCTAACGTTCCCATTTATGATCTTAGGGTGTCTATTAGGGTCTAATCTATGATTAAGGGTTGGGTTTAGAGAATGAGGCCACGGATGATGGTGGCTTTTTCCAAATTATCATTATGAGGTTTTATTCTTTTCTCATGGTTAGTTGTTAATTAATAATTGGTCTTTAGGGCGTACACGGGTGTACAAATATCATTTGGACGTGATCAACAGTAGCTTGGCAATTTGGCTTTCAGATTTATTCACAAAGCTCCTTCACGTGACAACAAGGTTGCATGGCAAACATCAAATTCCTCATTAATTGACAATTTTCTTATGCATACTTGGGTCCTTATCATCAACTCTCATAAGGACAGTCTCCTTTCTCCAACTTAGGACTCTCACGGTATTCCATCTCACCAAACCAAGTCTATTTTTGGACCTTCACTTGATGATCTCCCTCATTCATCATTGTTCCAATTCAGCAATTGGGAAAAAGGATTAAGAGACTTTGGCTTGCATTTGGGTTAGACATATGGAGATTTTGGCTTGGTGCGTAGTGTAAGGCTTGAGGTAGGGTTGATGGATGGCAGTTTGATTTTTGTTGAGTGGCGGTTTTCATGGGATTGAAGGTTAGACCAGAATTTCTGCCAAGCTGGTTTTTTTCTACTGTCCCTCTCGGTTTCTTTCTTTTTGGAGTCAATCACTTATCACTTCATTGATCTTGACAAGTTTCTATTGGGCTCCCAAAAGCTTCTCCCGCACCTTGACCCATAGTCAACCCTTTCCTCTTGATTAATCTCAACAATAAGCAACGAATGTATAATATACGTGAAACTTCCATCTTATTTTTGCAACATTTCCAAAGTGTGCAATTGCTCAAGACAAGCTTTACTCATCACCCTAAAAACATTTCATAATTGCTGACATACAATCTTACGGTAAATTATCTTTCGATGTTTATATCATTTGAAACACCATTTGTAGACGAATTTTAAAAGCATTTCATACTCAATTCAACTCGATTTTTGACGGAGATTTTGTTCAGAGAGAGGCATTTCCATCTCTGTTTACTGTCCAAATTATCCGTAGATCACTATTAAATGAAATCTAAGTCCAACAGAGGTTGTTCCGACTTGATATTGGCCAGTCCAATGTTGTGTGTAACTCGTGTTCATCAAATGTGATGAGAGTTCCATTCACGGTGGATCATGCATCACACCTTGGCTTCTATAAAATTTGCTACCTCTTCATCATAAATCCAGAATATGGTAAGAACATAACCTCATTAGATTGCTGGTGAAGATGCATGATGATTCTTTGTGCAAGATGAGGAGTCTCGCTTCTTGAGGATCCTTGAGGCTCAATTCTCCGGCCTTGTCCCACTGAGTTTGCTAAGATTGAGTTTGGGTGTGTTTTCAGTAGGGTTGTGCAGTTGCTATCTCAATCGGTGGCCTAATGCGATTGTTGATAGAGTTTTAGGGATGAGAATTTTGAAGAGGGAATGAGGTTGTGGTTCTCGGCTATGGATGAATGGCTTTTGAAATTTTGGAGTGTGATTGGTGGTTCTCACGATTGAGTAGAAAAAGGACGGTGTCTTTCACAAATATCTCAAATTAAATTGACTTTTATTTAAGTCAGGGGTATTTTGATTTCCATATCTCAACCTTTGATAACCGCTGATATTATTAGCGTTATATATTTCCATCCAATTTGTTGCTGATTTTGGCGCCAAAATTTTAGATAATCAACTGATTTTACCTGAAATAAAATTCAAGAGACTAAATCTGTTCGAAAATATATGTATGTATCTACACGTTTATATGTAGATGGAAGAAAGAGAAATCTTCTTTCTAGACTAATTATTGTGCACAACTACCATAAAAAGGTGTTCTCATTTAAGACATTCTATCAGCATACCATCTTATCACTCTTAAATGTAAGATTTGCATTCTAAATGATTTATACTTGTATATGTATATAGATATACGGTTAAAGATATATAAGCACTATGTGTTTTATCAACATTTAATAGAATAGGTGGACTTTAAAAAGATGTGACATTTTTTGCATGTGTGACACATAGGCACGAAATTAAATCAGATAAAGTGCGAAATATCAGATGAAAATTGAGCTTAAAATTAAATAGAGATTAGAAACTTAGCTCAATTCAATCATGCCATTTCGTGTCTCAATTTCGAAAATCTTGATTCACACAGAGGCTTTGTGAGAATATCAGCTAATTGATTCTCGGTCGGGATATATTCGATTGATAATTCCTTCTTTTCAACATGATCCGGATAAAATGATGTCTCACATCAATGTGTTTTTCTTGAATGTAACACGGATTGTGTGTTATGGCAATAGCACTTGTATTGTCACAATATATTGACATTTTCACAATTCACGCCATAATCTTTCAGCTGTTGTTTCATCCAAAGAATTTGTGCGCAACAACTTCCAGCAGCTATGTATTCAGCTTCGGCTGTACTAGTAGCTATGGAATTTGCTTTTTGCTGAACCATGAACTTCCCCCTAAGAACTGGCACGTTCCTGAGGTACTTTTGCGATCGATTTTACATCCTGCAAAATCTGCATCTGGGAAACCAGTTAGTGTAAAATTACCTTCCTTTGGATACCATAATCCACATTGACTGTTCCTTTTATATCGGATGATTTTCTTGGTAGCAAGAAGATGACTCTCTTTTGGCTTTGACTGGAACCTAGCACATACTCCACTGAATAAGATATATCTGGTCGACTTGCAGTGAGGTATAGTAATGATCCAATCATTCCTCGATATTTTGTTTCGTCAACATCCTTGCCTTCATCATCTTTATCTAATCGTAAAGATGTGTTCATTGGATCTTGATTGAGGATTTTCCATCTTTGACCAAATTTCCTTATCATCTTTTGTGTACTTGGCCTGATTGATGAATATTCCTTCGTTGAGTTGCTTTACTTGTAATCCAAGAAGTAGTTCAACTCTCCCATCATGCTCATCTCAAACTTATTCTGCATGAGCTTAGAAAATTTCTCAAAGAATTTTAATTAGTACTTCCAAAGAAATCATCAACATAAATTTGTACCAATAAAATGTGATCATTTTCCTTGAATTCCTAGAATAAGGTTTATGCAACAAGGCCTTTTTGAAACCAACAGTTAAATTTATGAACGTTGATAAGGGGCTCGTCCAAGCCCCTTCCTCGGTGCTTGGTTTGGAAAGATATCCTCTAATCCGCTCTGCAGTTCTATTAAGCTCGTTCCATGATTCTTTGTTGTATGCTTAGTTCATCCAGGTTAGTATATTCCCCATTCCTGCCCATAACCATCGAAGTGTATTAGCAAATTCTTTCGTCCAACGCTCCTAGACAGTATGTAGACTCTCTTTCATTCAAGAATAATTCCGATGTCATAGATGTGAAGACCTTTTTCTACCGTTTCCATCAGAGTTGCATTCATTCTGTAAACAGGTGAAATCTTGTGTTAATGCCCTGTTTTCATCTGTGTTGCTTAGAGTCTAAGAAAAGAAATTGCTGAGAGTGCTACAAAACTTTCTTCGTCCTGACCAACGGGGTGCTCAGCGTTTCCGGTCGGAAAGTCTTTGATGCCCTCTTCTCTGAATAGCGTTTGTCATTTCCTTTATTCATTGCCACGCCTTACTGACAGTGTGCCACTATTCATTAACATAGAACATGGTACCTATCTCTTCAAGGTACGTAATTGCACATTCTCTAGCTTGTATGATAGTCCAACAACCACCAATCGGTCCCTAGTTTCCTCATATCATCTGTCACTACATGTAGATATTTCATAGTCGTTAGGAGTTTACTGATTCCCCATAGTGTATACACGGCCCCCGCGCTCACCCCTCGCCTTCCCCGTCTCCCTCTCGCCTCGCTGCCCCGCCCCCACTTTCGCACCCGCCCCCGCGCTGCACATTTTTTGCTGTAGACTGTTCAAGGCTGTCTTGCATTGATATCAGTGGTTCGATCTAGGTGCTCTCGATCATTCATTGGTGGGCCTGACATGTGAAAGATATAAGCCACAATTACAGAATATTGGTGAATAAATTCTAGCAAGATTTTGCTACCTGTAGAGAACCCCTTTTTGTTTACGTACCACTCTCCTTCTCTCGTGAGATCATTCTATTCTGACTAACCTAGTCTTGGGTGTGTTATTGTTGTGCAATACGTATCAAGTACACAGCGTTATATAGATTGCATGGCTTTCCACTGTTTCCCTTGTTCAGTAGGTAAATTGGAGGTCATGGTAAGTAACCATATCTGATCTCCCATCTGAACTTTGATTCATCTACATCTGTGCAGGTGTATTGACATTGAGAGGTTTCAGCTTGATTTTTTTATCAGTGGGCCTGCTCCAATATAGGCGCATATCCGTTGTACTTTTCCCTACTTCCATCGTATTGCGAGAGAAATCCAGATATGTTCCATCATCTATGGCTCAGCAACCTCATACAGTTCCTGTACGAGTGTTAACTTTAAAAGACTTCCCATAAGTTCTCCACACTCTTCTTTTATCCGTCCAAGTCCCTTGTATTTCAATGATTTTTCAACTTGACACTGAAACTCACTGGATCCTTTTTGATGCTTTTGGTTCTCTTCTGACAA
>VALG01008117.1:0-12695 GCA_009835305.1 Ipomoea purpurea | reverse complement strand
TATACATTCATGTATTCATCCAAATTACAAAATTTGATAATGAATATTGATTATGATGAAATATAATATTCTGATATATAAACTAATCACATTTATGCTGAACAATCTGATAGCATAAAGGTATATGAATATTTTCAAAGTATTATTCTAGGAAAATATTTGATTTATGGATACCATATATGTTACGTTTCTGA
The DNA here is from genome assembly GCA_009835305.1 of Ipomoea purpurea. Lineage (NCBI taxonomy): Eukaryota > Viridiplantae > Streptophyta > Magnoliopsida > Solanales > Convolvulaceae > Ipomoea > Ipomoea purpurea. Next base: position 12,501 of record VALG01008117.1, on the reverse strand, counting down.
GAGCTGTTGATTGATGTTAACACATAACATTAAAAAAGATTATTTTTATATTTTGCTTGTTAAATACTACAATAAATGTGCCAAAAAAAGTAAATGTCAGTTATCCAGAAACGATAAAAACATATCAATTTCTTAAATTTCTCTTTACAATCATATATTAAAATTAAAAATATTTGAATGACAACGAATAAAATAATATACATATATAATTTAACCTTATTATAGGAATAGGATGTAAATAAATAATTTAATATAAGTTAAACAGATTTATTAAAGGACTAAATCATAAAAAATAATAATATAAAACATGATCATAAATTATCAAGTAATACACGCATTGATAATTGTGGAAATGTGTAGTTATTTTGGAAACTTTATTCTTTTTGTTATCTTATAATTATACTCATAGTCAGTATGTCATATTGAATATTAATCTAATTATATTATTTTATTTTATTATTATTTTATGTATGAGTGTATTAATATGTTGCGCTAGAATAGTTAATGTTGTGACGATTGCCTTTTTTATTAAGTGTCGATATGGATATTGAAGTGGACAATTTTCCCCCTTCTCGTCTTACATATTATTGATTCAACGAGGTTTGCTCAATCGCAGCTGCAATGCGCATAAATGCTACGAACTCTGTCTAATATGAACTGACAGAAGATTATTTGCTTTCTTTGCGTCCACCAAATTAAACAGTAGATGTTTTTTATTACACAAAGAATATTGCACATCGCGTGCTAAACTGGCATTCTAAAACGGTCGCTACAAGCTAAATTCTAGAAATATCCTGTATGATTAGTTTAAACTATCAAATGGCTTTAATAAATGAAATATGAAAAATATTTTAGTTGTTCGAGATGGCTGTCCGTTTAAACTCAGCGTTAACAGTATCGTAATTATAAATCACGGTATGTAAATTATGAATGTAACTAAAGTTATGACAGTTAATTAGAATGTATTCAGTTTATAGAATATTATGAAATAATGTACAGTTATGGAATTATGAACTTACAATTAGTGTATATTACATAAGCTCGAAAAATTAATGAATGTTCGGTACGTTAAGATATTAATGAATTAATATTACAGTATGGAATTATTAGAATGTACATAGTTATTGCGAATTATTAGAATGTAGCAGTTAGTGGAATATGAATTACAGTTATATTCCGAATTATTAAGAACACTTAGAACTCCAGACATTTATGAACATAAAGTCTATCGAAAATTATGAATTTACAGTTTATAGAATTATATGAATTACCAGTTACTGAGAAATTAATGAATGTACACTAATTATTTAGGTGTATTATGTAAATTATGTATAGCACTCTTATACGATACCTGAAGAAGGAAAATAGTAAATCACCGGACGAAAGCGACCCGAATAAACTAGTAGAAATCATTTTAAACGTTGCAATTGCTCCTAATTAATATCAACCATGCGTTTATTAAATTTGAAGAATAAATATTCTTTATAAATATACCTATTTTCACCTATTAGCAGAATATAATATTATTCACTTATAATATCAGATAAAAAGAAGTACAAGTTTGACAGGAATAACATACTGCGTGCCTGAAGGGCACCGTTATCTGTCTTATAAAACTATAGTGCCATGATACGTATCAATTCGCGAGAGACCTAATAGGTGTGCAACTACTTACAGCTGAGATACCACTATAACAACATAACGACGTCCATCCTAGTACTTACTTTGTTGTGCACGTAAATACAATGAGTGGTCATGATATTACCCCTTAATAATTGGAGAGTACGTATATTGTTTGAAGTGATCTTAAGTAAATGATAGTATCTTGTACTCTCTAGAACACTAAACGATAAAGAATGAATTCTCACCAAATAACTGTCATACATATATTATATAATTTGTAATGACGAACTACATAATAACATATAGATAAATACTATGATAATGAATATAGAAGTGTCAGGATATTCCATATTAAAAAGAGACAGAATTGAAATGATTCATATGCTCTTAAAATTATCATATATTAACCATATTTTAAAATTATTTTATTCTATTGATAATATCATGTTTTAATTATTTGAATTTTTAACTTGAGCTGTTGTTACAAGGTCCGTGGTCAAAAGATATTAATCTATATTAAGATTGAATTAATATGTATAACATAGATGTGACTAGAAGACATGAAATAGTCATATGTTCTATTTTACAGCTCCTTTGTCGAGTCTTGCATTATTTTAAATTACACAGTGAGAGCAGTTGATATTAAATAATAAATGTAATGATATTAAGCTATATATGATTAATATATAAAGAATCACACTCCAGAGTGCGAACAGCTTAGCAAGAGCGCGAATAGGATATGATCTGTTACGATAACACAAATAAATCATATAATATAAATCATAGATGCTGCAACGACATACATCACTGGTATGACGCCTCCACTGTACTCATATATAATCCACCCCCAACTACGCGGAAATGAGCACTATATCAGTACCCTAACATATAAGCAACATCGCAGTGCAAGATCCATAAGATCTAAAATCAACATAACGAAATACAAATAAGATAACTATGTATTACATAAACAAGGATGCACACCAGTCCCAAACACATTAATCCCTAAGGACACCTCCCATCACATACAACATCGCATAACATGTGCCACCCTTCATAACACTTAAGATATCACTCACGTCGTTGCCCGCTCATACAACATACATACATCACCGCTCAAGATACATCGAAACATCGCTCACCAGAGAACTCACATCATATCAACAAAAAATACAATATACCAGATACATACACCTCTCCGTAGATGTCAATTGACACACAGATCATTGCGCGCTGACATATTTACCGGCGTCATCTCACTAAACACGACAAAGACCTACGCTCAACAACAAATACGCACATAGTTACCTAGGGCACCTAATACACACAAAATAGGCACTATTAACTACGACGATACGCCCAAACAGATCAAACAAGAAATGCCACCATCAATACAAGATACTCTCCGTAGTTGGCCCTCTTCCTTCTCCATTAGTTGCCCCCTAGTTATAAGCACACCCAAATGAATGAATGGTCTGCGAAAGTGAATGCTAACAAGGCAACATTACATGCACTATAGGTGAAAATAGGTGCAGCATATAAGAGATTTTACTTGCACCTTCGAAGTTCAATTATTTACAAAAAATGCCCCGCGTTTTTTTAAGTTTTAGATCTGGACATCGTGCGCGCGCTGATTTTTGTTTCGGCATTTCCTTCCTTGGGCACTTTATTCGCACCTGAGTGGCGACCCCTATATAATAATATTAAATATATTATATATACTATATACGTAAATTAAAAGTAAAAATCCTCCCAATAGCCAAATCTTCCCCCAAAAAAAAACTTAGGGGGGGCCCCATTCGTAATATCTGAGTCTATATATATTCATAAATATTCCGTGTGTGACCTAAATTAGTTATCGGAAAGAATATTATGGTAATTAATTAAATTTGTTTATAAAATTTATTGGGTGTGAATTTCATAGTTGATTAAAATTAATAATTTATAGAAATTATATATTCATATTCGTGTATATATAATTAGTTTCTATATATTTCATAAATATTCCGTGTGATACTAATTAGTTATGGAAATAATATTATGATAATCAATTAATTAGTTTATAAAATTTATTTCGTGTGAAGTTTAGTTGACTAAAATTTAATTAATACCCGTTGATGCTAGCATATGTAATGATTATCAACAAAAGCCAAGTCCAACACTAACTCCCTTGGCTTTTTTCTCAAGTCACTGCATCCTGGATGGCCTTAAGGTTTTAGCTATAAGACGAGGATGACAACTTTTGTTCTACTACTAATGTCGTCTACAAAGAGGTTTTTTAAATAGTGTGCTAATTCAAAACAGTTATATTATGTATTCTTCTTGCACAAATATAACAAAAAATGATTATTATATCCTAGCATTATTACGTATATATTCTGTTACAAAATTTCTATAAGCTAAATTACTACACCATAAAGATATTGAGACCAATTAATTCAATTTCGATAACATAATCATACCAACCTTGATTAACGTTAAAGATTTACACCTATCTGAATATGAAGCCAAATTATAAGATTCATATATTATAACGAATAAACCATTCCGTGGGCATCGCACAAAGTGCAAATAAACTAGTTAAGTCCTAAAAAAAAAACTCAATAATATACAGAAGAACATATTTTTTATCCCCCTAACCAAAAGGTGGGAAGTTGATTAAAAGATCAAGACAACCTAACTAGAGCCCCATCCACAAAAGTCTATATCAACTCAAATAGCCCAACAATTGAATTATCATCTTAATTGGTTTTAAAAATTTATTTCATCTTCTGATTCATTCCAAGTGTAGCTATGACATAAGACACACTAGAAACTCCTCTTTCCTTCTTAATCTCCCACCTCCTCAACTTCACCCTTGTTCTTCCCATCATTGGCGTGATCAATGAAATTTCATCTATAGAACACACATTCCTTTCCATTGCCGCTGACAATGTAAAAGATTCTCTACTTCCGTAAGGATTAACTACCTCAGCCAAGCCTTACTGGGATTGACAGCCTATTATGGGTGTTGTTTACATCCGTTCTGGTAAGCTCCCTTTAATCACCAATTTTTCAACACATACTGCCGGTTACTAGCCAATTGGGAAAATGTAATTCTTAATTCAACTAGTAGTCCTGGTGATCGATGTTTTGGACCGTTGTTAGGCACCCTACTACTTCCCCTCTTTCGCTTATTGGAATTATTAAACCTCTTTGCCACAACCTCATCATACTTTAAAGAAGCTCTGTCGGTCAATCACTAGAATTTGAAATAACAGACTCTAGGGTGTTGCTTCGTGCTGTACTTTGCCCACATGCTTCACCAACAACATTATTATTCTATGATAAGCAACCATAAAATGTACGCCCCATCAGTTTTTTCCTTCGTTCCTCCTTATAAGGGCAGTGAAGACATGATCGAATTCTGATTGAGATCAACCCACATAAATGTAAATAATACCGATCATCATTATCATTCATCATCATCATCATCATCATCATCATCATTATCATCATCGTAACACCCTTTCTTTTCTTGTCATGTAGTAATCTCTCTCGCTTACAAACACATATCATGAAGGCTTTTGCTGCTGAAACTCCCAATACCATGAGTGGTACTCATTAGATTCTCTGTTAATGACAATACATTGTTAGAAAAATCTTAGGAGTTTTGGCACAGGAGATTTAGGAAGACTCTAGGCGACAAACACTGTTTGCTAAAACTTATAAGATCAAACGAACCCTAAATAAGTAATTGTTGTTCATGGCAGATATCACCGAAAAGTGTGTGCATTGTGCTGAAAAAATTAAATGCACGCATGAGCGTGTACCTGTACATGTGTGTGCACATATGTTGAGATGTGTATGCACGCACTACCTTAGTGTGCAACTGTGTGTCAAAATGTGTGTTGCAATGTACGTTAAGTTTGCACAAGTACTAAACATGCTAGTTTAGTTAAGTTACAAGTTGAAATGTGTGTAACTCATGCGGATTTACATCTTGATGTGCATGATGTGGGTTGGCCTATGCGTGAGATTGGACAACTAGTGCAATTAAGTACACATGCGTTTGCATTGGTATGGATTACTATGTGTGATGATTTAAACATAGGCGATTAGCGTGTGCATGAGACTGGACTTGAGTGTGGCGTAGGACAATGATACAATGTGCGCGTGCATGTGAGAACTCTTGTGCGTCTCAGATTTAGAACAACTCCGACTCAAATATGAGATTTTAAAGTGTATACAACACCGTGTGCATTACATTTGTTAAGCGTGTGCAATGCACATATATAGCGTGCACAAGTATGTACAGAACACCGTGCTTCAACTTTCTGTACAAGAACTACCGAATGTTTTTGCCAATTTATCTTTTAAAAATTTACAATTTGTATACTACGAACACACAATGTTAACAATATATGTAACTGATTATCTGGTTTTATATTCATAAGTTCTTTTCAAGTTTCAAATACTGCAGTCACACAATATTAACAGATTAGGATTAGATGACCCTATATTGTATTTATGTGTTTTTGACTTATTAGAAACACAATTTATATTCTAGAAGTTCACAATTCTAATACTAAAAATACACAATTTATACGTTGTTTAGGACCAGAGTTCACCTTGCAAGGTGGACCCTGGTCCATGGTATAACAACTCGTTTTCCTTAGGCAAATTGTCAACCATTATACCGTGCACCAAAGCGTACATAGCAATGTGTGCCCCACGCCTCCCAAAACGACGTCGTTTTGTTAATTTCAGGTATAAAATTCTGTGCATTCTATTATATAATTCTATACATTTGAAACATGAGAATTTTCAGTTATAAAATTCTGTGTTTTCAGGTATAAAATCATGTACATACTATTATATAATTCTGTACATTTGAAACATGATTTTTTTTTTAAAGAGTTAAGAGTTTATGTGTATTATGTTAAGAGTTTATGTATATTATTGTATTATGTTAGATTACGTGTATTATATTTTCAAAAAAGATTATGTGTATTCAGTTATAAAATTCTGTGTTTTCAAATATAAAATTTTGTACATTCAAAACATGAATTTTTTTAAGGAGTTAAAAGCAGACACACGAAAAGGTACAAAACGACGTCGTTTTGGGCCATGGCACGGTATAGATTTGCCGCAAAATTGTAGTGTGAACCACAGTCCAAAATATCTTCGTGAAATATTATGAGTAAAAAATAGTATACATTACGTGTTAGAATAATGTACATTACGTATTAGAATAATGTACATTATGTGTTAAAATAATGTACATTACGTATTAAAATAATAAAATATTTGGGCAATATAATGTACACTATATTTTAAAATAATGTACATTATAAGTTATTAAAAATATATTTTGTAGTTAGTGCACAAAATAATAAAATTAAAGCAAAACGGTGTTGTTTTTAGACCGTGATCCACACAGTTGCGGATTTGGACCCAAATATGTGATATTAGTGTTGGACTACAGGAATTTCAATATAAAAACTGAATGCATATTTTGGCCCATTAATCTTCTGCAGAAACCCTTCTTCAACCCCACTCTCTCATGGTTTCTGTAAAACACAGCACAGAGCAGAAATGCTGATCCAACAACGCTCTGTCCTGGCCCGAGCTCTGAACCACCGTCTCCGTTACTACTCCCAGTCTGCCGCCGCCGCGGTCGCCGTCTCGCCGGATTCCCCTTCCCCAGAGCTCCCGTCTCTGACATACCTCGACGGGTTCCCAAGACCCGACCCCAAGTACGCGGAGACTATCACGCAATCCCGCGAGCTGTCTCCGGCAAGAACATCTCCGCCAAGAGAGAGAAAGCTGGCCGAGTTCCCAGCATAGTCTTCGAGCAAGAGGATGCCAGCACGGCGGCAACAAGCGCTCATTTCCGTGCAGACCAATCAGATCAGGAAGCTCGTTACCTTTGGGCGAACGTATTTTCTTTCCAGACTCTTTGATCTTGAGCTCCGACCCAATTTTGATTCCGGGGAGGAGATCATAGAGAAAGTTAGAGTCTTGCCTAGACAGGTATGGTCTATTCCATGGAGTTTCTTTTCTTTGATTCAGGAAAGTTTATTAAGAATATTTGGTAATTTCCTGAGATTCTGTGTTCTGTTCTGTTGATACTCAATGTGTATTGAAGTAGAAATGTAGGTAATGGTGGGGTTTATTTTTCAACGTTCTCTTGGATGTATTAGGCACAAGGGTATGCTGAAAGTAAGGACCATTGAAACTGAAGCGGCGCTATATCATGGCAAGTAGCTCAAAAGCATAACGGATATTGACTGAAGGATGCTCTCGATAGGGAGAACATTGATGAAAACGGGCGTTTGTAGCCTAGCGATCGAACGAAGTGGGAACTTGACCCAGACCTCTCCGCCATCCCATTTGGTGAGGGGCAATTTCAGAATTTTAGGTTATGTCATTTGAATCGTAGAGAATATTCATTCGCGCTGGAAGTACTGGCCATACAGCTCTGCCATTTCCCTGCTCACCCTGATGGTTTACATGTAAGGTTATTGTTCTTTTTTTTTTGGGCACGTTTGAGCGAGAAATTGGGCTCACAACCAATTGTGCCGGCGAAGAATGGGCATCTCGGTGGTTACCTTTGGCGCATTTCGGCGTTGGGCAATAGTTCTATGCTGTAAGTAGCCTTGGCATATATTCTGCCGAAGTGGTTACCTTATGACTAGAAGTGTGCGGATGACGCAGTAGCGTGGAAGTTAGCTTCTACAGATGATACGGCCTTGGAGCTTGCTGTGTGTGTTGACAGGGAACTCTTGATGCATTGTGCATCGGCTAGATTGTAGAGAAGACCGGGTGAGTGGTTTCGCGGTATCTGCGGACCTGCGGCTTAATATACATACAGCAGACTAGACTGCGGTCTAGTAAAAGCTGCATTCCAAAAGCAAAGATGCTTATTGGGGAGCCAACGGTTGTGAAAAGGTGCTGTGTAAAGTAGTTTGGGGTAGGTCATCGGCAATATAGATGTCGGCTTTAGGCAAAAAGGTTTGTGAATTCCTCGTAAGACCTCGTAAGGGCAGCGGGACGTCTCTTGTCCGGATATTGATTGCATCGACACTCCAATGATCTAACAGCTCAAAAGATTTACACCGGACACCAAGCAAATAACGCTGCCGCATTGGCCTTACCAAACAGGTTGGTAGGTTTGTTCAACTTCGCACTGACCGATTTCCTGTAGTCCTGGTGTTTACCTCAGCCACCTGTGCTTTTCTGATCGCTTCACTTTATATCTCTTTATTTTCTTTGTAGGGTTAGGCGCCGCTTGTACTTCAGCAACACTAGATAGTGTGGGTTTTGCGCGGGAGTCTTAATTAAGCAGATAGGTTAAGCCCATAATTGAATTTTGAATGCCTGGATATACGATCAAGGACGTGCAAATACGCATCGGCACGCTATCAACATGCCCGGTTTGATGGGTACGATAACGTGTATATTCGTCCACAGAAGTCAAGTCAAGGGATGACCTTGCAACGAGGGCGATTTTCGTCCCTGATAGAGACTCCTAAGAAGTCTGTCGGTGATTCTCTATCCGTGAGGTGCGCATGAAATGGGTCTATCTCGGTATAGCTTTCGAATCTTTGGTCCGCGTTGCTCTCTCAATCGCTCATGCATTGTGACGACGCAAATCGCAGCTCGTTAATGCGCCTACGACTTCGCATAAGCCGAAGCTCCCTCAAAGTGCTCTATAAAGGTACGATTGACATCTCTGTCGGCCATTCAGACGTGGATCTCGGACTTAGGTCGATCCGCGAGGGTTGCGAAGAACAAGGGGGCGGTAATCGAAATACGCTACGGTACTTTCCGTCTGTACAACGCTAGCTTATATGAATTAGGCGTGTGAAATACGTACTGATTCCTATCTGCTAGCCTACTGTGAACTAATTTTTGGCGAAACCGGCTGATACGTCTGTCCAGGAACGCACTATGCTAGAATAACCTGGATATAGATTCGATACTTGCTTGCTGGAGCTATGAAATACGATATGGACCAAAATTTGTATGCTTGTCTCTATATATGAATGTTATATGTATGTCTTATAGCTGATGTATTTTGACAGATGAACTAATTCAGATAGTGATACGGCGAATGCTCGATTTACACAAGTTGAAAATACGTGTCGAATGTTCCTCATTGGGTAGCACGACTATATATCCTCTACTCGGACTAGGTGACCGTTAGATAAGCCATGTGCTAGGAGAGTTTGGGCAGAATAGCGATTGACCCAACTCTTCTCCGACTTACTGAGAAGGGATGCATTTCATGTAGATAAAAGGTCCGCGGACGCGCGGGCTTTGGCCCGTTGCTGCGATGATTCATGATAACTCGACGGATCGCACGGCCTTAGCGCCGGCGACGCATCATTCAAATTTCTGCCCTATCAACTTTCGATGGTAGGATAGTGGCCTACCATGGTGGTGACGGGTGACGGAGAATTAGGGTTCGATTCCGGAGAGGGAGCCTGAGAAACGGCTACCACATCCAAGGAAGGCAGCAGGCGCGCAAATTACCCAATCCTGACACGGGGAGGTAGTGACAATAAATAACAATACCGGGCTCGATCGAGTCTGGTAATTGGAATGAGTACAATCTAAATCCCTTAACGAGATCCATTGGAGGCAAGTCTGGTGCCAGCAGCCGCGGTAATTCCAGCTCCAATAGCGTATATTTAAGTTGTTGCAGTTAAAAGCTCGTTAGTTGGACTTGTGGGATGGGCCGGCCGGGTCCGCCCCCGGGGTGCACCGGTCGTCTCGTCCCTTCTGCCGGCGATGCGCTCTGGCCTTAATTGGCCGGGTCGTGCCTCCGGCGCTGTTACTTTGAAGAATTAGAGTGCTCAAAGCCAAGCCTACGCTCTGTGAATACTGTATTAGCATGGGATGAACGCATACATATAGGATTTCGGTCGCATATATTACGTTTCGCCTCTCATATGGGATCTGGATGTCCTTGCTGGAAAAAGATATGTTACTTACCCTGTAGTAAATGGGAGGGTGGGAATGATTGAACAGGGACGGAGTCGAGGGGAGGGGGCATTCGGATACTTCGATAGGGGTCAGAGGGGATAGTCTTGGATTTGATTGAAAGGGGCGGTACGAACGGCGAGAAGAGCAGGTTTGGCCGGTGGGAGAAATAGTTGTCGTTCATATCATTTAGATCGGAAGAGCGAAAGTTGGGGGGCTCGGAAGACGAGCAGGGGATTTGAGGCGGGGGTGCTGGGGAGGTCGGGTCGAGAGTCCATAAAGAGGGGAATGGCCGAACCAGGTGGGAGGGATCGGGCGATTGTTGCTTTAATAAGATAGTGACTTATTGTTAATTGCTTGCCCGAAGTTGTTTGTTTCCGCGCCCTTTTGCACAGCACCTCTCAAGTCGGGAGATAAGCAAGTGGGTTATTTAGGCCTTTGGGTTGGGCCCGAGTGGTGGGATGGTCGCAAGGGCCTGAACTTAGATAGACGATTGAGGGGAGTGGAAGGGCCACCACCAGGAGTTGGAGCCTGCGGCTTAGGCATTTGACTCAACACAGCTGGCTGGAAACGCCTTACCAGCGTTCCAAAGATGGCATGTTAAGGGATTGACAGACTGGATGGTGGAGGACGCGTCTTGTGAAGGGGATGGACTGATGGGTCGGGATGGTGCCAATCCAATGCAACACACAAACTAGTCGCCAGGCGCATTCGTTAGTTTGTGGGAGAGAAGGCAGTGTAGTAACTGGCGATGAATAATATGAGATAGAATTAAAATTTGGACGGAGAGAGAAAAGAGAGAACGCGGAAGCACGCTGCACAACTGAACTAGCTATGCGGAATTTGAGGAAGTCCTCCGATCTACCAGCGCGCGCAAGGATTACTCGCCGTAAGAGAAGCAACTAAGCGGCCGCCTGGACGAAAAAGCCAGGCATTGACGTATTGAAGCTTGCAAGAGAAGCAGAGGTTACTCGTGATTATGGCGACCTCTAGCGGTTCAACATGAGGCTCGCCGGAGGAAAGGTGCGCGCTCAGAGAAGCGACTAGCGCAGGCTACACTGATGTATTTGCACTCGAGCATTTCTATAAGCCAGCCGTGATCTGTACGACTGCTTGGTAGGGAACCGAAGAGTGAGAGCGCGAAGAAGTGAAATGCGGAAGCAGTTTAGGGTGAGATCTTTGAAGATGAACCATTTCGACATCACGTGTATGAGTGGATCGGCGGCCGCTAGACGGCATGACGAAATGTGTCCTGAACGAGAGAAATTTCCTGAGTACAGAGCGGAGGGCGCGAGATCCAATTCACCGCGTGCGGAAGGGAGAGAGGAATGAGAGACGGCAGTTGAACAATCTACACCAGATGCCCTTGTAGCGCAGGCGTACGCGACCCGATACGCTGACCTAGACGAAGTTGAAGGACGAGAGGAACAATACGGGGCAAGGGAGAGAGAAAGAGACGGAGAAGAACAAACAACTGGTGAGCAGCAGCGTGTCCTGGAGGAGGAACACAGAGAGAGAAGAGAGAGAGAGGAAACGGCGACTAGGAGTAGGGGGACGACTGAGCGTGAGAAAGAGACGAGAGAAGAAACAACTAGAGAAGAAAGGGAAAGAGACGGTACATAAGAGAGAGAAATAGGACTGAAAGGAAGTTAGGTAAACAAAAATGTGGAACAATATCGTCACGCCCAGACCGTTAAATTGCGATGATAGTCTCTTTAATTGAAAACAACTATATTCATTGCACTGTATGGGAAATGGTTCGTAAGTCGTACATAGAGGTATGTCGTAGATGTAGGAACCGATTACCTCTTTTGGAGAAGGGAGTCACATCTGATCGGAAACACAAAGCCATCAGCAGAATACTAGACCAGAGACTCGATCTATGTTGCTGCTTAAACTAATCGGTGT
>VALG01008111.1:0-36783 GCA_009835305.1 Ipomoea purpurea | reverse complement strand
TGTATAGCGCCGACCGGTTCGATAAAACTAATCGTGAATGTGGTTCGGTTTCAAAAATTGAACTATACCACCGGTCGAATACCGTTTGATTTTCTTAAAAAAACTATAATAATCAATAATCTAACTGCCAATAAATAAGTAGACGTACGATACCTAATAAGTACATAATAGACTGAATACAATACCCGAACTACGCATACATACACATACCAATACAATAAAGGTACTACAAGTCTCTCTGCTGCCTGTCTGCTCGTTCAACTCATATTTCTCCCACGAGTATCTCTTGTAAATGTTTTTATTTGAGTTCTTTAAATGGTTCTGTCATATCAACAAGTTTATATTCAATGTGTTCGTGCGTGTTTACATAGTCCCCCATATCCAAAGTCTAATATATACACAAGAATACAATTCACAGCTCAAGCACGGTACTTCGTTGCGGTTCGGTGTTTTACGCGAACATTAAGTTCGGCTTCGACTTTGTTAGCGAACCATTCCGGTATACCAACGCAACTCTACTTACCCGTTCCGGCAGTTGTTCGGTAATTACGAATCTGAACTATTCTTTCGGTACGTTACCTCTTCGTGAAACTTAACCGAATTTCTCACCCTTCAAAGTTACTTAACCAAAATGTCCTTGGACTATCGAGCAAATACAATTTGGCCCAAGTACACGTTCTGGACTAACGGTCAACAACACCGAGGAGCCAAATTGGTTGAGATTTTTAAAAGTTGAAGGGACCTAATTGTCCCAAAAAATATACGTCAAGGATCAAATTAGTAATTCTCTATAGTCACACGGGACCCATTTTCGATAAATCTAACTCTATTCTTTATTATCAATCGAACTCTTTTTACAAATTAAATACAATTTAGGTTCTTTACTTAATAATAAGCTAATGTTATGTTATCCTCCACAAAAAAAAAAAATATTAATTTATTATAATCAGACATATCTGAGAACTTGAAAATGTGACTATCGTGTTAAGACTAGACTCTTTATATGCAGTAGCATGCCACAAAAAGATTATAGCGTGTCAAATATTGAAAATTCAATTTTTACCGCAACATCTTACATTGTATAAAAAGAAATAACCCTAATAAAGTCTACTGACTGAGATTTATAGGATTCATATATCACTTATGATTAAACATTATAGTTAACTGATAATTTGAGTATTAATTGTGATATACATCCTAATGCTTATTACAAGTAAGAATTTTAAATATGATAAATTTACTAAATATACATTACTTAGTCAACATTTAAAGTTAACAATCTAAACACCACAATTATTTCTTATATTTCTTCAACTATAATACCTGGACTGACATCTTATTATATTTTTAAATTAATTAACATCTAGATAGCAAAGGGATATGTTAACATTAAATTATTAGCTATACCTTTAACCTCATTTGTTGGTATACCTGCGTCTCATCGAGTGCGCTTCTCCAACATCACAAAGCGTTTCAGTAATACTTAAAAAAAAAAATTATTAGCGTTACATGAAATATATTCTTTATTTGATAATAACACCAACAGGAGAGACTTTCCTTTGGTTTAACACATCATTGTAGGTATTCTCCCTATCTGACTTTGAAATGTCAAAGTCATCGTGCTGACTCAGCTACACCTTTTCAAAGCTCTTTAACATTTGTTAAATCTTTAGTTCATAACTCAAAGCAAGCTGCGCGGCTAGATAAAATACAGAATCAGTCGGATTCACAAGTATGGCTCACATCATGCATCGCAGTCATCATCCCATCATCTTTCTATGTTCATCACCATATCGCCTCGCATGACGTATGAGTGCTTTTCTTCGAGTTTTACAAGTCGACGACACGAGCGATCAATTTCCCGATCATCTCCTACTACACGACGTTTGAGGCGGGCTGGAGTTAACACCTTTCGAGATGATGAATCGACGTCCGGAGAGGCGAGATATTCTGCTTAGAGCTGTCTACGGGCCATAGAGGAGTCAAGGATATCAATCATCGTATTCTCCAAAGCTATGCTCGGACCCGATGGTGCTAGATAGTTGTAAGATCATCGAAAGTTTACAACAGAAGTTGAATCAGATTATTTCTCCCATATTCTACCGATGTTAATCCTTTCCGAGGTTCCACCACACACAAAAGCACTTACTGGTGATCATTGGACTCTACCATAGACAGACAATTTGGAGATGCAAAAGTTAATGAGTGGAACAGAATGGCACCCACTGCAGCCTGCTAACTTGCCATGGTGAATTTGCAACCATGTCAAATGGGTAATCCTAACCCTTCTCGATTCTCCTTTTACTAGTTGATATTTCCTGACACACTTACTCATATAGAACTTATATTTACTGTGGATAATTTTTGTTTAAAGAAATTTTGATAATAACTTGACAGAACGAAGAATACCACATCTTCTAACTGTGCTATTGTAATTAATTTTTATACGGAGCTTATTAACTAGATTCACTTGGTTATGCCAACATAAATAATCCAATTTCTTTTGAACTTAATAGTCTATTGACCAATTATATTTTGTTGGCTCAATTAATACAATATTTAATTTTGGTTTAATGTCTGCTGTCGTGTTTTCAATTTGTTTTTAATTTTGTGTTTGTAAGCCTTCCTTATATTTTTGTTTGATTTTTCGTTCTTAAATCAAATTATAGACAAAGATTATTTTTTATGCAATAAATTTACTAAAAATTTTGATCAGCGTATCAGTCAAAGTTCATATGCGGTGATGACTAAAAAGTGCTGACAGTGTGAACAACTTTTATGCCATGAATGTTGCAAACGCATCCATTGGATCTGAGCTCATGTTAGAGACGTACTTGATTATCTACAAAGTCCCGAATCATACATGATGGTGTTTAGAGAGTGATGTGGAATTTTTGGTATGGGGGGTGTTAGGAAAATCAACCCTTGCTAAAGCCAACTACATCACTTGATCATGAGTTTTCAAGGGTTTGCAAGGTAGTCTGCTTTGTTGCCAATATTAGACAGAAATTTCTAATAAGGGACGACACAAATGTCTAGTTGGTTTACAAGAGAAACTTCTGTACAAAACACTCAAGAGAAAGAATTTTGAAATTGATAATGTTGATGAAGGAATAAGTTTGATCAACAGCAAGGCTTCATCCAAAAGGGTTCTAATTGTTCTTGATGACATAGACCACATAATCAATTAGATCATTAGTAGCCGTCAGCGAAATTGGTTTGGTTCAGGTAGTACAATTATAATAACAACTAGAGATGTTACTCTTGTTGACGTGAGCTTGGAACACAGAGAAGTACAAGGTTAAAACATTAAGTATTGATGATTCTTTGCAAGACTCTTAAGTTGGCATGCTTTTGGTGTTCCTATAAGCATTACGGGAGTAAACTAAACTAATCAAAACGGTAGCAAAGTTATACTGGGGGACTTCCATTAGCACTTACCTGTTATAGGTCTTCATTTTCCGGGAAGATCGGTGCAAAGGGATTGAAAGATATTGGAAATTAAGAAGGAATCCTTCATAACATATTCAAACAATTCTTGAAATAGCTATGATTCACTTGAATGGTGATACTAAAACATCTTTCTTGATATTGCTTTGTTTTTTGTTGGGCATGACAAAATATACACTACTATGACATTGGAAGCTTGTGGTTTTCATGCTCAAAGTGAATCAGAAGATTGATAAGAAAGATGTTTGTTAACAATAGATGGACATAAAAAATTTGTCTTGAGATGCATGAATTTATTACGGGATATGGGAAGAGAAATGTGTTCGAAGGAATCTCCAAAAAATCCTAGCAAACGAAGTAAGATTTGGGACCCAAACGATGTTTGATGTTCTAACAAGGTAACAAGGTAAAAAACATTTCCTTTGTACATGAAAGTTATATATAACTAGTTTTCAATTTGCTTGAAATACTAGTTTTTTATTAAAAATATGAAAGATTTTAGAGTATCTAACATATTGCTACATCAAACACTTTTTTAGGACCAAAAGCAATTGAAGGGATGATCGTAAAATCACATGTTTTTAAGAATGTGCCTTTGAGTACGGAAGTATTCACAAGGATGGGTAAATTTTGCGAATACCTCATATTAGTATGGGTGTGTTGCTTTTTCTTAGAGGATCTTTTTTTTAAATATTTGTTCCAAATGGGCTTCGGCTTTTTTAAAGGGTTGCCCGTAATGCGTGTTTTGGAGTCCGCATACAAATCGGGATTTTTTTTCCATGTCGAACTTGTTGTGGAGTTAGACATGAGCCCATAAGCAATTATCAAAGGAATTTTCAAACCCAATAATTAGGTTGAGTAAATGTCTATAATTAAATTATTAATATTAACATTATTGGGGCTAAGAACTTTGAACTAAACAAAATTAGAAAAGCTTAAAAACCTTCCCTCTATTTTATTTTAACAGCACTTTGTATGCTTGAGGATGTTTAAGCTCAATAATTGTGAACAACTTAAGAGTACGCCAAATTTTACTGGGCACAAAG
The DNA here is from genome assembly GCA_009835305.1 of Ipomoea purpurea. Classification (NCBI taxonomy): domain Eukaryota; kingdom Viridiplantae; phylum Streptophyta; class Magnoliopsida; order Solanales; family Convolvulaceae; genus Ipomoea; species Ipomoea purpurea. The sequence goes on along the minus strand of VALG01008111.1, from coordinate 32,287 downwards.
TCTTCAGGAAATATCCTTCGGAGGTTGTTCAAATTTGGCGAATGTGCACCCCATCAATTGGAAGTTTGGAGAGGCTTGTTGAGTTAGATTTTTGGGGGTTGCAAGAAATTGGAGAGACTTCCAAGTAGCATTTGCAAGTTAAAATTACTTGAGTGCTTAGATTTATGTGGTTGCAAGAATCTAAGGGAGCTTCCAATTGACATTGGAAGTTTAGAGCAACTAAGGAGTATTAGATGCTTATAAAACTGGTATTACATTTACCCATTTCTTTTGGATTTTGAGAAGTCTATTGTCACTGAATCTGGGAGTGCTTGTGGGTTCAGTAGCTGTTGATTTTTTTCCATCTTCAACTGTGAATTTGTGCTCATTGGAATTTCTGTCTGTGAGATTCAACAAATCACAGCATCAAGTAAATCTTCCAAATTGCTCTAGGGAGTTTGACCTCATTGACATATTTAGAGTTATCAGGAATTTGGTATCTTGAGAGCCTATCGTTGGACCTTCTCTCCAATTTGAGAGAGCTCGACCTCGAGGATTTGCAAAATCTTAGAGCACTTTTAAAACTTCCACTAGTTTGGAGGATCTTAGTGCATATAATTGTGAGTCATTAGAAAAAATTGCTGATGATATCCAACTTAAGAAGACTTGAAAGCTTGAGTATTGTAGGCTGCAAAAGTTTGGTTGAGCTTTCAGGCTTAGAGAGTCTTGAATCCTTACGAATGCTTACAATAGCACCGCACAAAGCTCTAACTATCCCTTATAACTATTTGCAAGAATGCCTACAAATAATCGCTGTTGGAAGTTTCTTCCTCATTGGCATATTTAGATTTATCGGGGGTGGCTATCATCTTCAAAGCCTACCCTTCAGCCTTTCTCATCGTTCTAATTTGAAACGTCTCATATTGGATGATTGGCAAAATCTAAGAGCATTGCTACAACTTCCTCTTAATTTGGAGCATCTCTCTGCAAAAAATTGTGTGTCATTGGAAAAAATAGAAACTTGAAAAGACTGAAAGAGTTGGTAATTCCCAATTGCAAAAGTTTGGTTGAGCTTCCAAGATGGGAGAGTCTTGAATATGTTGATATAACAAATTGCAGCGGTTTGAGGATTCCTTCGGTTGAAAATTGGTTCCAGGTTAGTTAAGTTATGTTCCCCTCCTCATCTTTGTCTGATTTGGTTATATAATAATAGTATGATGATGATGATGATGATGATGATAATGTAGGCACGTTCTAAAGGTAATACTATCCAGATTTCGCTTTATTATTCCAACAGAGGTTATGTATGTTGCATTATTCCAAGACTTATGAGGCATACAACCATCGACATCAATAATGGTGGTTTTGATGGTAATGAGGAGTTCGATGGAGTTGGTGTTAGTGTGAGAAGCAAAACCACTGGTGCTTGGATCGTAAAGGAACCTCCCAAATATATTAAATTTAAATTGTATGAGCCAATTGATTTAGAGGTGGGAACAAATTGGGGGATTGGAGATGTATTGGAGGTGTATGCTCATTTCCATCTTCTGCAGAAGAAGATGCTGCAGCTTTGTTGTTTATTTGAAATACAACGAAACTCAGATGGAGAAGTGCTTTTCTTTCCCTCCACAAGAGGCTTCATACAAGAAGAAGAGCAGAATTTATGGTTGGAGCTGCAGGAGCAGGATAAGAAGACTTTGCAGCAGCATTATTCCCGAGATTCTGCAGATCCACAAGAGGCTTCGTAGAAATTGAACAATTAGATCCACAAGGTATGCTCAGCTCATTACCATCTAACGGGCGGGCAGCTAGCCAGTTTTGTTTGAGGATTCCATTCCTTCAAATTATATTGAAAAGTGGGACATACATACGGGCGGGCAGCTAGCTAGTTATGTTCAATGAACTTAATTTATTTCTATCACTTCACTTTGTCTCTAATAGATGATGATTTAATTTGGTGTGTTTATATTATACAATGATGAAGTGACCTTGAGAGCTGCTGCTTATGACCTCTACTTCAGGTGTTTTTCTGTCTTTTCCCATGTAATTAGTTTTAACCGTTTTCCCTTAATCTCCTTTGTAATAAGAGAGCTTAGGCTCCTGGTGTGAAGTCAGACTTTCCAAATTGAATTCTTTCTCTTTCCTTGAATTAAAAAGGGTTTTGATTTGTTTTGTTTAAATTTGTTATCTTGATTAGTTTGCAAAATGCTATTTTTATTCTTGGCCTCGTTTCTGCCAGGCCTTTCTTTGAGGCGTACCTGATTGTCTTCTCAAACTTGCAGGTCTTCTTCTTCTCTCTGCTACCTCAGAAACTCTGGCCTCTCTGCCATTTCAGTAAGCTGCAATGTGGAGCATCTGAATTGGAGGTCAATTCTCCCTTTTGAGTGGGAGATTGAGGCATGCATCACTCAAGGTAGGAACAACACAACATCCCATGGAAGAAATGGAAACCTGCTCACCCAAAATCAAAATATACCTGTCAGGTGTTTCCATTTCCTTCAGATTTCAGCATCTTAAATAGTCTTTAGGCAAAGTTGAATACCTGATTCCCGATCGAGAAAAAGGAAAATGCTGTTGATTTTTCCGGTGATTGGGGACGATGCGATCCCCTCCATAGCTCGTATAAATCTGAGGAACAGAGTAATGCTGCGGCTGATTTGTGCTGTATTTGTCATCAAACAGGTTTTCGCAGTGGGAGTTTAGACATGGCGGCCGTGCTATTGGCTATCATTTTGGTTCCCACTTGGCTGATACACTTCCAATACTAATCAACTACTGTATTAATTACTGCATTTGAGAATGATAGAGGAACTTGGAGACTATAGCTTACAGGTTCTTATTTTCTGAATTTGTGTCCTTCATAATTTGTTATCAGTTTCATCAACCATCCTCCTTTATAAGTGATTATAGACCTGGATTTGAAATGCTTGGTTTTTTGCAGGCGGCACTTGAGAGTTTCTTTCTTGCTAAGGTGCCACATATAGGGATATTGTGATCAGATCTTGGGATTGTAAGGCCCGTGGGGAAGCTGACTATATATTCAACAATGATTGGATTGCAGAAATATTTGAAGTGCATACAATGTATGTGAAATTGTACGTGGGTCTTGAAAGCAAGTAAACAACCTATGTGTTCTAATTAGTTTTATAAACATAAATTAACTATCCTTTAAATATTTGTTTTATGAACGAAATGAACATAAAATAAAGTAAGGAAAAATAAAACTCGGAAACACAGAAATGATCACGCAGTTCGGAGCACTTCTCCTACGTCTGAGAGGCAACTCACATCAGCCCAATCCACTAGATGTTCACCAAAATTACAAAGGGGTTGAATACAACAAGGCCTCAGCCAAAACAACCAACTATAATCTTCCCAACATCCGTAGGTACGTGCATGCCGAATGATCAGGAAATTAGCCTGATGATGTACTGCTCATTTCTCCATCCTTGTTGTGCTGTACGAACAAGCCTTGGAAGAAGCAAAGCATATAGAAAACCAATAATAATAATAATTTAGATGGGAACTGATTGCAGCAAAACTTGATGTAAATTCTTCCTTTTAGTTGCACCATACTCATCACTTCATAATATAATATTCTTTAATATAGATGTAATAAAAGAATGCCTTCTCTCATTATTGTTCCTGCCAATCCGTCCATTGTGCATGAAGAAACCATTTCCTTAAGTAGCATTCCAAAGCTACCAACTTTCCACAATTATTCATTATCTCACGCAAGCATTCCTTCACAACCTTTCATTTAGATTTCCAATTACCAACCGCATCTCATTTAAACACCTCAGCCATGCATATTTTACAGCCTTGAAAAAGTCTTTAAAGATTTACTTAACTTCTTCAATATGATTAGTCCACGCCATAATCAAATAAACTTACCTTGTAGAAACCTTACACGGAGACGGTCCACGGTCCATAATATAATTCAACACAACTCCTAATTATTTTGACAATTAAATTAGTCAACATAAAAGGGTTTTAACATTTGTACACTTACAGTATGCACAAGTAGGTATAGTATGGAGTAGGAGAAGACACAACAGAAGATAGATAATGTTGCAGCATATATATATTTGGGAGTTTAATTTCTCCTTTTAACTGTTTTTCCTGGGATATGATGTGCATGTAGTTACTTTATCCAACAAAATAGACATAAATTAAGAACGAGAAGAAGAAGAAAAAATGGTGAGAGTGGATGCATATTTCCATCCATCCTCTACACCTACTATACTTTTTCTATATTTCAAATACATATACTGAAAGATCACCTTCTTTGTCATAACATTTAATTTTTAATACTTTTGTGGTTAAATTTTTGTTAGTACTAACCCCACTATACCTCACTATGTTTTGTTGGAACTTGGAAGGTGACATTGCATGTGACAATGAGAATAATTTATATTACTAGTTTTTTACGATAATGTTCAATTTTTTTTTTTAAATAAGTTACTTTAAAGTATATCAATACAGGATTATATTGGAATTGTTCATGCATAAATAGTTAAATGTTAAATTTGGATATTTAAATAGGCAATTCTAAGCTTACAAATGCAAAATAAATATAATAAAGATTGATTATAATTGTCAATAAAATAATTGTATACGTATGGTTGAAACCAGATACGAGACATAAGGGAGAACAAATAAAAATTAGGGCATAAAATATTAAATATATATTAATATAGAAGACCTAACTGCTGATTGCCAAACAATGACTATTAGTGTTTTATTTCATTAAAAACAACCCCAACATATAATTGACAATATTATTATGGCAAATTAAATAGGGTTTAGCTTGGTGTCTGTCCGTCCTTGTAGAAGACTGATTGATCAGTGAAATCAACAGACGCTCCTCTTGATCAATCCACCGAAGATCTGATAAAGGAAAGTTTCTAAAAGCTGGAACGTGGTTATAAGATGCAAGTTTTAGAAAGGAGATCAACAGATTATCTTAAGAGGTATGGACCGAATCTTAAGATTTCTTTCTTCAACAAAAGTCCTACCATCTACAACCAGATGTATTTTTGGAGAGTGTCCAAATCAAGAAGTATAAATATACTTTTCGTTCAGAAGTTAGGGTTGCATGCATTGCAGCCGAAACACTCAAATTAAACAGAATATACATCTATGGTTTGTCATGCCTCTTCTCAAGACAATAAGTTCATGGTGACCTCAAAGAAGATCTTGAGAAACATCAACACTGCTTAACCGATTGGATGCAAAGACCACTCAGTTGGGGGAACAACGTGGGACTGTGTCATTGAAGCGGAATGCATCAGAGTTAGCTCTCCAATTGAAGGGATTTCATTGGACTTTTGAATGCGTGGCTCTCCGACTTCAACAATCCACTAAACCTTGGTAGACTCGGTACTGACCTTGTGTGGGGCACTTGGGTGAGATTGTTTTTCTCTACCTTTGTACATTGGATTATGAGTTAGTGGATTTGGACGCATCAGTGATCGTCCCCCAGATGTAGATACACACTGTATCGATATGGGTAAACAAACATGTGTTGATTTACTTTCTGCCTTAGTCTTCCGCAATATGCAATATATGTCTGTCTATCTAATATGAATGACTGATCAATAATTTGGGATAATCAGTCATTTCTTCAGTCTGCAATAAAGTACCTAAATAATTCTAGGTGAAGAGAATATGCAAAATTACATGTGGTATCAGAGCTTTTAAGTCTCCACAATGACTTGATCCATACGGGAAAATCTTTTTGCATTTATTCTCTCTCTATAAGAAGTTGTTTGCTTGGTTGTCTGTTGAGATATTTGGCCTTCTCTCAGCTTGTGTGTTCTGACTGGTTGTCTGACTAACTGAGGATGGATGCAAATATGAAACCACCGGAACTGGATGGCCACAACTATTCCTTCTGGAAGGTCCGAATGGAGATCTATCTTCAAGCTCAAGGCACCAGGGTTTACCGTACTATTCTCACCGGATGGACTCCTCCGACAAACCAAAATGTTGATGGAATCACTGAGGTCAAACTATAGAAACCTGGACGGAAGTTGAAATAGCGTCCTCAGATCTTAATAATAAAGCATCAAGATATACTTGAAAAAAAATTATGATATGAGGTTCATTTGTTAAAAGCTCAGACTGAAGCAAAGAAAGTAGAGTTGGCAGAACGACATGAAGCGAACAGAGAGCGTCGAGAAGAGAAGAGAGAGCATCAAGAAGAGAACAAAATCTTACGTATAAATTTAGATTCAATCACAGATCCAATGGTGCGTGAGTCTATAAGGAATGAACAACTATAAATTATTGCAAAGAGAGATAATGAGCAAACACATGGTGGAGGGGGTGAATCAAGTAGTCAATTTAATCAATATTTTAATAATCTGGGGGGGGGGGGGGGGGGGGAATGGAGGTGGTCTTGGAGACTATTAGTTCTAAGTATGTTTTGTTTAATTTCGGATGTATTCGATTAATATTATGAAAATTATGTTTTATGTACTTTAGTTTTTAATTAATCTATATATAATATTAGGCTTGTTTGAATCGTCTTGATTCGATATTTCAAATGATATAATTTATTTTTAATTATTCAAATTTTATGTTGATGTATTTAACAAAATATGTAAATCTATAAAAACAAAATAGGGATACAAAATGAATTAATAAAAAAGACTAGGGTCAAAGTAGGAATTAAAAATGGTTTAACACCATTTTTGGCGTAAAGCTACAGTGCAGCGCCATATTTGGCGCTGCATTATAGATCATCGGCAAAATGGTGCCACTTTTGTCGCTTCGTTGGAGGAGTTCAGCACTAAAAGCAGCGCCATTTTGGCATTTGGTGGAGCTTTTTCCGCTCCCTTGGAGAGAGCCTTAGGTTTTTATATGGCCTTAAGCAAGCTAGTAGGCAGTGGAATGCTAAGTTGATAAAGGCTTTACAGAATGATGGTTTCCAACAGTCCACTACTGATCCCTCTCTTTTTTACCAAAACCACAAATAGTTCATTTATTGCCCTACTTGTTTATGTAGATTACATGTGGCAGGAAGTGATTCCATTCAAATACAAAAATTGAAACAGATGCTGGACACAATTTCTTTTAAAATAAAGGATCTGGGGCAGCTGAATTTCATCTTGGCATTGAGGCTTACATATCTCCTGAAGGACTCAATTTGTGTCAGAGAAAGTACACACTAGAGATCCTACATGAAAGTGGGTTTTTAGATGCTAAACCAGCAACAACTCCATGTGTCACATGATCAAAAACTCACCAACATTGGTGGCATATTGCTTGACAATCCTGAAGTTTATAGAAGAATGGTTGGCAAGCTTTTGTATTTGACAAACACCAGGCCTGACATTACTTACTATGTCCAACAATTGAGCCAATTTGTGGATAAGCCCAGGGATATCCACCTCACTGCAGCCCATAGAATACTAAGATACCTTAAGGCCTCACCTGGAAAGGGTCTATTCTATGCTGCCAATTCTCAAGTAAAGCTGAAAGTATTTTCTGATTAAGATTGGGCCACTTGCATTGAATCTAGGAAATCTGCAATAGGCTACTATGCTTATCTTGGGGAGTCCTTAATCTCTTGGAAAACAAAGAAATAAGCAACTATTTCAAGATCATCATCAGAAGCTGAGTATAGGGCTTTGGCTTCTACTGTCTGTGAGATTCAGTGGCTCCTGTATTTGTTGACAGATCTACAAGCACACACCACTAATCCCACTCCTCTATTTTGTGACAACAAATCTGCTATAGCTATTGGAAAAACTATGTGTTCCATGAGAGAACCAAACACATAGAGATTGATTGCTATGTTGTGAGACAAAAGGTGTTTGATGGAGTAGTCAAGTTGCTGAGCATTCCATCACACAATCAAGTAGCAGATGGCTTCACCAAAGTTAAACCATTGTTTGATCTTTTTCATGCTAAGCTGGGTCTTCAAGACATTCACTCTCCAGCATACGGGGGAGGGGGTGATGAAGGACTAACCAACTTAGTCTCCTTAAAGACTTTTATGTCTTTCTCCTTACTAGTTAGTTTTAACCGTTTTCCATCATTGTAATAAAGCTTCTGGTAAGCTACTGTTTCATTCATATCTTCTATTCTATTTCTGTAAAATCAATAAGGCTCTCACCTTCATGAATACAATGCTTTTTTGTTCCTTCTCTACTATGTTCAAACACTTAAGCTAAATTCATCAATTATTTTTTTCTTGGTTTCGTACAAAGTAGTGTGATTAATCTTGCAAGGATTAAATCCCATGTACTAGTTTCGTACTAGTTGTGGTGGGATTATTTTTAATAAAATAAATTCCTATTTAGGGATCAGGTGCATTTGTTGCTTCCCGTGCGATTGTGCGGTAGATTAATGGGCGTGATGTTTATACTTAATGTGCGTGAGTGTTGTGCTTAATATGGCTGAGATTGTACTTAATGTGCGTCATGTTTATTTTCGTGAGTTTTGTACTTAATGTGCCTGAGTATTGTGCTTAATATGCGTGAGATTTATGCTTAATGTGCGTGAGTAGTTCAGAATTACGAGCTCAGAATGAAGCAAAACAGAAAACTCACGCACATTAACGCCCAAACTTCTTGTTACTTCTTCCTTCAATTTGGCCATGGATTCTGGATTATCAGCTACCTTCAGTGCAGTTGACTGTTTATATAGATGACGCACGCACAGTAAAATTTTCACACCAGCTAAATGTGCATTTCTGTTGTATTATTGCCATAATTCTTAACCACCATTGCTAGCATCTGCATCATCATCATCAAGGAGGGGACAATGGCTACTGGGGATGGGGAAGAAGCTGACATCCATATTTTCTGCTGCATTTTACACATTCACGCACATTAAGTACAAATCTCAGGCACATTAAGCACAACACTCACACACATCGAGTACAAATCTCACGCACATTAATCAACCGCACAACTGCACGGGAACATTTCACTATATATATCGTTGGTAATGGTTTTAATATTTGATTGTGTATGTAGGCACGTTTTGAAGGTAATATTGTCCAAATTTGGCTAAATGCTGGCAGAGGTTATGTATGGTTCAGTACTCCAAGAGTTTTGGGCATACAACAACCTTTCGAATCATGAACAGTGGTTTTGATGGTAAGGAGTTTGATAGAGTTGGTGTTAGTGTGAGAAGCAAAACCACTGGTGCTCATTTGATGGTAAAGGAACGTCAGAAGTATAATTTCTTAAAGGAAATTGAATTTGAGGTGGAAACAAGGGGGATTGGAGAAGTAATGGAGGTGTATGCTCATTTCCATCCACCTCTGTAGAAGAGGAAGAAGAAGATGCAGCAGCTTTGGTGTTTATTTGAAATACAAAGAAACTCAGATGAGAAGTGCGTTTCTTTCCATCCACAAGAGGCTTCGTAGAAATTCAAATTGATGATGATGATGATGGAACAACAGAAAATGAAATGGAGATACAAGAAAGTGATGATTCTTCAACAAGTAGTAGTGTAGGTGTAGGTGTAGAAGAAGAAGAAGAAGAAGAAGAAGAAGAAGAAGAGCAGAAGAATTATGGTTGGAGAAGAAGATGTTGCAGCAACATTATTTCGGAGTTTCTCCTAAAGTGTTTTTGTTGGGATGAAGCTAAGGAAGATAGAACATTAATAAGCATCCTCTGATCTGGTCTAATCTGATCTACAGGCATCTAGCTAGTTTTGTTTGAGGATTCCATTCCTTCAATTATATTGAAAAGTGGTATGTACATACGGTTCACGGTTAGTTAGTTAATTAGTTAGTTATGTTCAAGGACCAGAGAGCCGCTATAGATGAACACTGTGTTTCATTCAAAAAGAGCAAGGTTCACACAAAAGGATGGAAAGCAGAAAGCAGTTCTGAGCTTCAATTAGATTGCCACACCCAAAAAATCTACATGGCTTTATTGCACCGAGTCAATGCTTTATTTCGGATGCTTCGTTCAGCCCGAATTGTTAACTTTTTGTATGTACGGACTTCTTGGTCACTCAGATATTTTGAAACGGGTCGTTATAGTCGGTACGAATTAATCGTATATTAATTTTGTGATCGTTGATATTATTTCGATCAAAGTATGATTGTTTCAAACGTTATAATCTCATTATTAAATTAGATTAATGTTGGTTTTTATGAGCCATAAATATGCTATTTATTCTCTATCTTCCTACAAATACTTGGTATGTTGACAGATTAGTTTCACGTCAATTTAGAAATCTCAAAACAATTTTATTTTTCTCTCAACTCTCATTCTTGGTTTCAAAGAGAAAATTGTCTGCCAACATAATTTCGTAAAATATCGGAGTGCTTAGCTTGTATTCTAGTTCACTGAACTTTGGATTTGAGTGCTCAAACGCAAAAGTCGTAGTCCGTTTATCCTGGGTGACTGACGCCACAACGCTCCTAACACCCTCGGGAGGTGGCGAATCAATTTTAAGGAGTGTGTGGACACGCGACTCGGATTTTTGCTTTTTTTTTTTTCTTCTTCTCATTGGGTTAAAACCTCAGGTTAGAAACCATTTCTTGTTTTATTATTTTGTTCTTGTGTCGAAAGAGCCAGAGGAGCTTAACGAGTATGGGAATGGTGTGGTTGCATTGTGGAGAAGGAAATGTTTTTCTTGCATTATTTTACGATGGAAGTAGTGAATATATACAGATGGAAGCAGGGAAGTAAAGAGAAGGAAATAAAACGCCAAAGCTCGTTACAACTGAAAAGGCACCCCTGGGGTTATGGTTATTGAATTGACTTCTGTTTCATTGTCTAATACCCCCCCCCTCCCCCGTAAGCTGGAGCGTGCAAGTCTTGTACGCCCAGCTTAGAGATGAAGCTTCGGAACTGAGCAACCGGGAGAGGTTTGGTAAACTCGTCTGCCACTTGGTTTAAGGAGGAAACCGATAAAAGTTTAACTAAGTCGTGATTCAGTTTTTCCCGAACAATGTGACAATCGATCTCGATGTGTTTGGTGCGCTCATGAAACACATGGTTTTCGGCTATTGCTACAGCTGATTTGCTATCACAGAACATAGTTGTCGGTCTGGTAAGCTCAACTTGCATGTCTTGGAGGAGGTAGGTGAGCCATTGAACTTCACAAACAGTGGCTGCTAATGCTCGATACTCGACTTCAGATGATGATCTAGAAACGGTTGCTTGTTTCTTGGATCTCCAGGAAATTTGTGCTTGCCCCAGGAATGTGCAATTACCAGTGATGGACTTTCGAGTTTCAGAGCATGCAGCCCAGTCTGAATCTGAGAAACCCTTGAGTTGTAGTTCATTGTTAATGGGGTAGAAAATCCCTTGGCCAGGTGATTTTTTGATATATCTTAACACACGGTGAGCTGCCGAGAGGTGTTTGTCTGTTGGCTTATCAATGAATTGGCTTAGCTGCTGAATGGCATATGTGAGATCAGGCCTTGTGGCTGTGAGGTACAACAATTTCCCTACCAATCGTCTATAACTGCCAGGATCATCAAGAAGAGTGCCATCATTATGGCTTAATTTTAGACCATGAGCCATTGGGGTGTTTGCAGGTTTACAACCAAGAAACCTACTTCTTTCAGTATCTCCAGGGCATACTTTCTTTGGCAGATGTTCAATCCTTCTGCTGAAGTTTTAGCCTCTATTCCTAGGAAGTATCCTAGAGGCCCCAAATCTTTATTTTGAAAGCACTGTCTAGAAGGAGTTTCAGCTTATTAATGAGGTCGATGTTCACACTTGTTACTATTATGTCATCGACATAGACGAGCAGAGCGATGAAGCTGTCATCAATACCTTTTGTGAACAAGGATGGATCTGAGTTGGACTGTTTAAAACCATCGTTGAGGAGTGTTATGCTCAATTTTGCATTCCATTGTCTACTTGCTTGTTTGAGCCCGTACAAGGATCGTAGCAGCCTACAAACTTGGTTCAGTTTTGCACTTTCGAATCCAGGGGGTAAGATCATATACACTTCTTCGTTTAAATCGCAATGTAGGAAAGCGTTGTTTATATCCATTTGGTGGATGTGCCAAGCTCTCGGATGTAGCAATAGCTAGAAAGGTTCGAATGGTGGTGATCCTAGCCACCGGAGAAAAGGTTTCTATATAGTCGATTCCAAGTTGTTGAGTGTATACCTTTGCTACGAGTCTTGCTTTGTATCCCTCGATGGTTCCATCTGCACGAAGTTTGAGTTTATATATCCGGCCACTTACAACCTATAGGAGTTTTCCCAGAAGGAAGATCTGTTAGCTCCCAAGTCTGATTCATCTGAATAACTTCGATCTCTGCTTGCATGGCTTTCTTCCAGCAGTCATTTTGGACAGCCTGGTTATATGTCTTTAGCTCACTAACAGATGCAACAACCATTGAGAAAATTATGTGTGTGGGCTCAAGGATGTCATATGAGACCACCTTTGAGAGATGGTGAGGGGAAGTCTTATTTTTGATGGTTGCATCACAATAATAATCCTGCAGCCTGGTCAAAAGTTGTCGGCTTCTGCTTGATCTCCTAGGCTGAATGGATGGCATTAAGTGATGTGAGCCCAAGCTTGCTTCAATGTCATTGCTTGCAGAAGTAGAAGCTGGTTGATGATCAATATTAGTGTCTCTTGCTATGCTTGAGGGTGTTATGGGATTATCATGAGCTATAGGGGATAAACTGCAATCAACTATCTGCTCCATAGGACTGCCATTATTGGGTTGTTGCACACTTGAAATCTTCACAGATATTTGTTGGAATAATAGGTAGGCAAGGGCCAAGAGGTATTTCATCTTCTGCTACTTCTTATTCCTATTTGCGAAGGGGAGCTGTGACTCATAAAACATAACATCTCGTGAGATAAAAATAGATTTTTCATTCACATCATATAGAAGATAGCCCTTGGTGTTGGCAGGAATACCAATCAAAGCACATTTTCTGCTGCGGGGTGCCATTTTATGGCGAGAATGACGCAATGTTGAGGCATAACATAAGCATCCAAAGACCCTTAAGTTGTCGAGATTAGGCTCCTTACCATACATCTTTTATAAGGGCTCACCCAATTAATGACTGGAGAAGGTAGACGTTGATGAGGAAGGCGCGTGCAAAACACACTGTCCCCAAAACTCTAGAGGCAAGTTAGCCTGAAAACGTAGAGCTCTAGCTACGTTCATGATGTGTTGATGCTTCTTTTCAACCACATCGTTTTGTTGTGGTGTATTTACATAAGACTTTGGTGAACTATGCCATTTTCATTATAGAACTCCATCATGTTGAATTCCACCCTGTTATCACTGCGTATCATCTTAATTGGTAAGCTAAACTGAGTATTAGCATATTTCTGGAAATTCATAAGCAAACTCTGAGTTTCAGACTTGGTTTTCATTAAATAGAGCCATGTGAACCTTGAGTAGTCATCCACTATAGTCATAAAATACATTTCCCCTCCCAAGGATTGAATTGAGAAAGGTCCCCATACATGTATTAATTCAAATATGGATTCTGTGGTTGTGCTACTTATGGGAAATTGGGACCTTTATGTTTAGCATTAGGACATGCATCACAAGCTAAAGATTTTGCATGAGAAGCAGGAACATTCTTCAGGAGATGCATTTTATTCAAAGGGAAATGACCTAATCTCTTATGCAAGGTTTCAATATTACAAGACAAAGCAGAGCATTCACTGGAATTAATGCAACTATTTGGTGGTTCATGCAGCATATATAGACCCCTCTTATCCTTTGCAAAACCAACTGTCTTCCCAAGACTACCCTGGAGAAAACACTGATCAGATGTAAAAGTTAGGGTATATGCTGAGTTTTGAAGAAGCCTGCTAACAAAGATAATATTGAATGTAAATGATGGTGTATGCAGAGCATTCCTGAGGCATATGTTCTCCCCAATTCTTATGTTCCTGACATGCTCAACTTTAACACGTTCCCTAATTGGCAAATTAACCATGGTCCCCTCAACTACATGATGCTCATCAAACAATTCCAACGAACAAACTATATGATCCGTAGCACCAGAATCCAATATCCATGCAGAAGGATGCAATACAACAGAATTAACATGAGTAAAGATAGAATACTTGCCTTCTTCTCGACTGTCTGCCTTGTTGAATTTTGGGATGAGGGTGATAGCTGCTGTTGTGGAAGATGAGGGCTGAGCATGTCCCACTTGTGTTTGAAGCAACGAAATCAATTTTTGTAACTGCTCAGGAGAGAATTCGGCTTCACAATTCACAGCAGCTGCTACTGTCTGTTGTTTGGCTTTGGACTTGTATCCCGGCACCCGACCCGGTGGATAACCGTGCTTTTTGTAGCACTTCTCCACGGTATGTCCAGTCATCCCGCAGAATGTGCATTTGCAGATTTTTTTCCACCACTTGCATTGAAGTTTCTTCTGTTATTGTACTGGTTGACAGTAGCTTTCATGTCCTCTGTAAGGTTTTGAGTGAGTTGTCCTACACTGGATTGGTTGACTTGCACTGCGTTGGCATGACTGAACTCTACTCTTTTCTGATTCAAGCTTCCAACATTAAGTTGCCTCTCAAATTTTTCTGCCATAACAAAAACTCTATGCATGTCTGGCATAGGATCAAACACTAGAATTCCAGATTTTAAGGAATTATATTCCTCATTCATACCTTGAACGAATCTAATGATCCGATCCACTTCCCGTTCACTTCTGATCTCATCGAGGAGGCTACAGGAGCAGCGAGGATTGCATCTACATACCGGCAATGGCCTAAGTAAATTCATTTGTTCCCAGAGAGTTCTACACTTCATGTAGTAGTCGTTAATCGACAGATGTTCTTGTTTCAACGCATAGATCTCGTTCTGTAGGAGGGAAATACGCTGAGGATCTCGCTGTGAGAACCTTTTCTTGAGATCTTCCACACCTCTTCCGCCTTATCATGTGCATAAACTCTGAGCAATGGATGGGTGGACGGATTTGAAGATCCGCACAGACGATGAGATTGCATCTTCTCCATGCCGGATACTGGGAATGCGATCTGTTTAGTGCTGAAAAACTTCCATCGACTATTGTCCATTTGTTTTTCACCTCCAAGGCGACTCGCATGGAAATGCTCTATGTTCGTAGTTCACGCAACCGGTGAGAGGTGGAACTAAAGAGAACGGCATTAGAATTTTCGTTGCTACTCAGGAAACAACGGATTTTTTATGTCACGTTATTGTACTCTTTGCGACGTAGGATTCCTATGCGGACAGATCTCCGGCGAAGGAGGAACATGCGAATTGATCAACTGGATCCATCAAGATGAGTTCCCTGGCTGTGTTTCAGTGCCGGACACCACGGCGGCAATAGCTATTGCGCCACGGCTTGATACCATGTTGAAAGAGCCAAAGGAGCTTAACGAGTAATGGGGAATGGTGTGATTGCATTGTGGAGAAGGAATGTTTTTCTTGCATTATTTTACGATGGAAGTAGTGAATATATACATATGGAAGCAGGGAAGTAAAGAGAAGGAATAAAACGCCAAAGGTCGTTACAACTGAAAAGACACTGGTTATTGGTATTGAATCGGCTTCTGTTTCATTGTTAATATCTTGGTTTCATACCAGTGGTTGATAATCTTGTAAGGATTAAATTCCTTGTACTATTTCATACTAGTTTGGTGGGATTATTTTTGATAAAATAAATCCTATTTTTTAATATAATACGTCGTATGTATACGTAATTTTGATTTGTACCAAAATTGGTTAGAATTAATTTTCTATAAATTAAATTTCTTTTTTTCGTACAAATATATATTTTATATATAATTTTTGTGTATCGATTTATTCACCAATATCCAACACGCACCAACAAAAAGAGGGAAAAAAAATTATAAATTAATTTTAAATGTTAAAAATAAAAAAAATAATTTTAAATGAAAAATGGTTAAATAACCTCCTAAACTTTATGTAAAAAATGTAATTAGACTTCTGAATTTTAATAAGTTACAACTAAACACTCTAATTTGTCAATTTGATTTATTAAACGAAATAGTCGATTACTAAGTTACTAGTAAATTTATGTAATAAACAAGTAAATATTTTTAACAAAATGACAAAGAAGTTTGACGGAGAAGAAGGCATGTTATTCCGTAAAATTATATTAAAGAGAGGAATAATCAAAGGAGTTTGATCACGTAGAACAAGTAATTATTAATTGATGTTGTATGATTCTTGTATTAAAAGTCAGCACATTCTTTGTCATTGACCCTATTACATGTCATATATGCTTATATATGCAGCCCACAGGGTCTCACCTATTGAACCCAAAAAGTCAATATCGTCTCCACTTTTACGTCAAGACCCATGAAGAGTTACTTACATGTGTTTGAGCACAAGTCTCTAGTTGTCATTGCTTTTAATTATTGCTTTGTGTTGAAAAAGTTGTTTAGTACGTAGCCCCAACTCTCCACATGTATTCTGTTCGAAGTGACATTGTGACATGACATATGTTGTATTTATAGTAGATTTTTTTTTTTTAAAAAAAGTAATTTATTTTACACTTTTCTATTATAATAATTAAATATGCTATATTACAATTAAAATAATAATAAATTTAACTCTACAGTGACTAATTAAAGTTAGAGGGTATCTAATTCAGATAATAGCAGTAGCATTTTAATAATGTTAATTAAATTATACATACCTTAACTTTTATTTTGATTTTATAATCATTAAATTTGAAGCATGTGACATTTAATAATTTTTCTGCATATATGGAATAATTTATGACATGCAAATATTCGAAAAACGTTGGTATTATATAAAATTTGAATAAAAATAATTCATATTACATAACTATTTTGAATTATGTTAATTTTAAAATTATAAAAAAAAAATCAATTAATTTTTAAAATTATTGAAATTAAAAATTTTAATACATTAGGGGTGTTTGGCAATTATATTGGCGAGTAGATAATAGCTGATTAAGTTAGCTATAGCAGATAACTGATTGTAGAAAAGTGTTTGCTAAATTAGTTATTTACAACTTATTATTATAGATGAAATGACTTATAAGGACATGAGTTTATTATATTATTTAATATATTTAATTGATTGTGGCTCTTGTATGGTAGAATTTATTTTATAGTTTATAACTTATTTTAAAAAAAGTAAGTTATAAGTTCTGTGTGGTAAAATATGAGTAGCTTAAAATAATATTTATTTTTAAATATTACTCTAAGTAACTTATAAATTAGGTATCTCAAAATGTCAAATAAAACTCATAATGTTTAGTGGTTTTTATCTTATTTTATTTATACTTCAAATGCGACACTATATAAGGAAAAAGCATGAGCACTTAACATGATTGATGGTAAATATGGGGTCTAGGAAAAGGATGCATTATTATGTAGAATTATTGGGTTGGTAGGTGTAGTGGGAAATTATTATTAAGTCATCGCTGCTGATCTGCTACTATACACGCGTTTTCAAACTTCTTTAACACAAATCTTTACTTCATAGCTCAAAGGCAGATAGTATACTCAGATTTCGATCGAGTATGGCATCATCTTCATCTTCATCGATGTTTGCATGACGTATGATGTTTTCTTGAGTTTTAGGGGCGAGACACGAGGATCATTTTCGATCATCTCTATGCAGATTTGCGAGCTGGGGTTAACATCTTCCGGGATGATGAATGATCCGGAGAGGCGAGGATATTTCTGTTGAGCTATCTAGAGCCATAGAAGAGTCAAGGATATCCATCATCGTATTCTCCAAAGACTATGCCGGATCCAGATGGTGTCTGAATGAGCTTGTGAAGATCATGGAGTGTAAACAAAAGTTGAATCAGATTGTTTATCCCATATTTTACCATGTTGATCTTCAGAAGTTCGTAAACATACAAGCACTTTTGGTGATGCATTGACTCTACACGAACAACGATTTGGGGATCAGAAAGTTAATGAGTGGAAAGATGCGCTCACTGCAGCTGCTAACTTGTCCGGATGGGATTTGCAAACTATGTCAAATGGGTAATCCTAACTCTTTTGATTTCCTTTTATTTTTGGATATTTGTCTGACAGATTTACTCGATCATATAGTAAATTCATTTTAAAATAATAATTAAACGTGAAGAATCTGCATCTTCGAACTGTTCTTTTTAATTAATTTTTATACGGAGTATTAATTTATTGATTATACATAAATATTATTTTTTTTTCAACTTATTGTTATTGACGAATTATTTGTTGGTTAATTAATATAAATATTTTTATTTTGTTTAATGTTTGCTGTCATGTTTTCAATTTGGTTTCTTATTTTTGTGTTTTACGCATCCTTTTATTTTTATTTTTTGTTTTTAAATCAATGTATAGACAAAGATCAGATTATTTTATGCAATAAATTTAAATATTTGATCAGGTATGAGTCAAAGTTCATTTGAGATGATTACTAAAGAAGTGCTACGGAGTGCTGAATTTTATACCCATGAATGTTGCAAAGCATCCTATTGGAATTGATTCCATGTTAGAGAAGTACTTAATTTATTACAAATTCAAACAAATGATGGTGTTCGGAGATTGGAATTTTTGCATGGGTGGGTGTTGGAAATCAACCCTTGCTAAAGCTATATACAATCACTTGACCATGAGTTTTCAAGGGTTTGAAGGTAGTTGTTTTGTTGCAAATATTAGAGAAGAAGTTTCTAATAAAGGGACGACACAATGGTCTAGTTGGTTTACAAGAGAAACTTCTTTACAAAACACTCAAGTGAAAGAATTTTGAAATCGATAATGTTGATGAAGGGAATAAATTTGATCAAAGCAAGGCTTCGATCCAAAAAAGGTTCTTATTGTTTCTTGATGACATAGACCACATAAGTCAATTAGACTCATTAGCAGGTCAGCGAAATTGGTTTGGGTCAGGTAGTACAATTATAATAACAACTAGAGATTTTCACTTGTTGAGTGAGCTTGGAACACAAGAGAAGTACAAGGTTAACACATTAAGCATTGATGATTCCTTGCAACTCTTAAGTTGGCATGCTTTTGGTGTTCCTATAGCATTCCGGGAGTATACTAAACTATGCAAAACGATAGCAAGTTATACTGGGGGACTTCCATTAGCACTTACTGTTATAGGCTCTCATTTTCGTGGAAGATTGGTGCAAGAGTGGATTGAAGATATTGAGAAATTAAGAAGTAATCCTCATAACGATATTCAAACAATTCTTGAAATAAGCTATGATGTCACTTGATGGTGATACTAAAAACATCTTTCTTGATATTGCTTGTTTTTTTGTTGGGCATGACAAAATAGACACTGCTATGACATTGGAAGCTTGTGGTTTTCATGCTGAAAGTGGAATCAGAAGATTGATAGAAAGATGTTATTAACAATAGATGGAGATAGAGAACTTGGAGATCTTGAGATGCATGATTTATTACGGGATATGGGAAGAGAAATTGTTCGAAAGGAATCTCCAAGAAATCCTAGCAAACGAAGTAGATTGGTGGACTCAAACGATGTTTTTGATGTTCTACAAGTAACAAGGTAAAAAATTTATTCCTTTGTACATGGTTATATATTAAACTAGTTCATTTGCTTGAAATACTTAGTTTTATTAAAAATATGAAAGATTTTAGAGTATCTAACATATTGCTACATCAAACACTTTTTTAGGGCACAAAAGCAATTGAAGGGATATCGTAACTCTAACATTTTAAGAATGTGCCTTTGAGTACGGAAGTATTCACAAGGATGGTAAATTTGCGAATACTCATATTAGATGGTGTGCTTCTTAGAGGATCTTTTAAATATTTGTCCAATGAGCTTCGGCTTTTAAGGTTGCGTAATTGCCGTTTGAGTCACATACAATCGGATTTTCAATGTGCGAAACTTGTTGAGTTAGACTTGAGGCATACAATATCAAAGAATTTCAACCCAATATGCAGGTTAGTATGTCTAATAATTAATTATTTTAATATTACATATTTGCTAAGAACTTTGACTAAAAAATAGAAATTCATTAAAACCTCTCTATTTTATTTTAATAGCATTTTGTATGCTTGAGGATGTTAAAGCTCAAATATTGTGAACAACTTAAGAGTACACAGACTTTAGTGGGGCACAAAGTGTTCAGAAAATATCCTTCAAAGGGTGTTCAAATGTGGCGAATGTGCACCCATCAATTGGAAGTTTGGAGAGGCTTGTTAAGTTAAATTTTTGCGGTTGCAAGAAATTGAAGATGCTTCCAAATAGCATTTGCAAGTTAAAATCTCTTGAGTGTTAGTTTTAGGTGGTTGTAAGAATCTGAGGGAGCTTCCAATTGACATTGGAAGTTAGAGCAACTAAGAAATTAGATGCTTTTAGAAACTGGTATCTCACATGTACCCATTTCTTTGGGATGTTTGAGAAATCTATTGTTACTGAATCTGGGAGTGCTTGTGGGTTCAGTATCTGTTGATTTTTTCCATCTTCAACTGTGAATTTATGCTCATTGGAAACTCTGACTGTGACATTCAACAAATCGCAGCAGCAAGTAAATCTTCCAATTGCTCTTGGGAGTTTGACCTCATTGACATATTTACAGTTATCAGGAATTTGATATCTTGAAAGCCTATCGTTGGACCTTCTCTCCAATTTGAGAGTGCTCAACCTCGGGGATTTGCAAAATCTTAGAGCACTTTTTAAATCTTCCACCTAGTTTGGAGGATCTTAGTGCATATAATTGTGAGTCATTAGAAAAAATTGCAGATATATCCAACTTAAGAAGACTTGAAAGTTTGAGTATTGTGGGCTGCAAAAGCTTTGGTTGAGCTTTCACGCTTATAGAGTCTTGAATCCTTACAATGCTTACGATATCACCGCACAAAGCTCTGACTATCCCTTATAATATTTGCGAGAATGCCTACAAATAATCGCTCTTGGAAGTTTGACCTCATTGGAATCTTTAAATTTATCGGGGTGTGGCTATCATCTTCAAAGGCTACCCTTCAGCCTTTCTCATCGTTCTAATTTGAAATGTCTCATATTGAATGATTGGCAAAATCTAAGAGCATTGCTACAACTTCCTATTAGTTTGGAGCATCTCTCTGCAAAAAATTGCGTGTCATTGGAAAAAATAGAAACTTGAAAAGACTGAAAGAGTTGGTAATTCCCAATTGCAAAAGTTTGGTTGAGCTTCCAAGATGGGAGAGTCTTAAATGTGTTGATATAACAAATTGCAGCGGTTTGAGGATTCCTTCGGTTGAAAATTGGTTCCAGGTTAGTTAAGTTATGTTCCCCTCCCTCATCTTTGTCTGATTTGGTTATATAATAATATAATAATAATAATAATAATAAAATAATAATAATAATAATAATGATGATGATGATGATGATGATGATAATGTAGGCACGTTCTGAAGGTAATACTATCCGGATTTTGATTTATTATGACGACAGAGGTTATGTATCTTGCATTATTCCAAGACTTATGAAGCATACAGCCATTAAAATCAATAATAGTGGTTTTGATGGTAATGAGGAGGGAGTTGGTTTTAGTCTGAGAAACAAAACCACTGGTGCTTGGATCGTAAAGGAACCTCCCAAATATATTAAATTTAAATTGTATGAGCCAATTGTTTTAGAGGTGGGACCAATTAGGGAGATTGGAGAAGTATTGGAGGTGTATGCTCATATCACCACCTCTGCAGAAGAAGAAGAAGATGCTGCAGCTTTGTTGTTTATTTGAAATACATAGAAACTCAGATGGAGAAGTGCGTTTCTTTCCCTCCACAAGAGGCTTCATACAAGAAGAAGAAGAGCAGAATTATGGTTGGAGCTGCAGGAGCAGGATAAGAAAGATTTTGCAGCAGCATTATTCCTGAGTTTCTGCAGATCCACAAGAGGCTTCGTAGAAATTGAACAAATTATGGTTGGAGCTGCAGGTATGCTCAGCTCATTACCATCTACAGGCGGGCAGCTAGCGACATTACATACGGTTCAAGGTTAGTTAGTTAATTAGTTATGTTCAATGAACTTAATTTATTTGTATCACTTCACTTTGTCTCTGATAGATGATGATTTAATTTGGTGTGTTTATATTATACAAGGGAATGGATTCCGGCCTGCATCTATCTTCATATAACTAACAGCTTCGTATTTGATCTTGTTTTTATATATGCATGCTTAAAATTATATTAATATAGTGATCATGTTCAAACGTACGTACAGCTTTTAATTTATTTTATTTGCTTTGTTTGTGTGGATATATAGGTACAATTTAACTTGATCAAAGTAGTTTGCTAGCTAGGAGTGATTTTTATACCATTTGGATGGCCGATATGATGGTAACAAAAGGGAAAACTAGACTCGAATAAAAATGTCTCAAATTAGACATTTGGGAGTTTCTCCTTTTTAAGTGGGAAAATACTTGTTTACCTTCGATCCCTCTCACATATTCTTGATGTAGGCATTTTAAATGGACTCATATGGATGAAAATGACCAATCCTAATTTGAGATCACTAAGTGGTAGGAGACTGGCCAAATAGTTTGCTCCATTCACATGGGTGGGGATCAAACCTCCAACCTCATGCTTAAGGGGATGAGGTGCTGAACCACCACGCTAACCATGTTGATTAATCATGCTTTTAAAAATGTAGCAAAAATAATTGAATCTCATAAAGTATATAGGATTAACAAAACTTGTTGATTCATATTATAAGCCGCAGTTGGCTCTTGACAAGTAAGGATTGAAGCATTATTAAGGAGAAAACAAGTTAATAAGAGAAAGAAAACTCAAACCAACCTTGAGGTTTTAATTTTATTCCTGTCTTATTATTTTTATTATAAAGAGATAAGATCAGTCTGTCTCATTGAAGCTAAGTCACATATGGATGCAACAATGGCTGATCAAAACACGACTAAGGAGGATTGAAGACAAGACTAACCTCACAGATTTCTCAATGAGTTAGGAAGTTTCCGCGCCACTTTTCAAAACTCAGATCAGGATTTTCAACAAACAGAACATCGCTGGAAACATTCGACAGTTCAAGTTTTTTGCTGCATCTATCATAGGTTGTAGCCCTCAAGTCTTCTTTCCAATGACTCAAAAATCACTTGAATCGGACATTTCTAGAGTGAGATAAGAATAAAAATACTAAGGTGTCGCCAATTTAGCGGAAATTACAACTCTTTGGTCTTTTGTGCTCCACTTTCCCTTCTTTTGTTCTTGTGATAAAATTCATTGAAAGTATCACTCTTTGACTTTCTTTGAGAATTTTAGTTACATCCTTAGATTCACCTTAACTTTGTTTTGGCTCCAAACTTAGTCTTAGAACTTTCATTGCTTTTGCGGAATTTAGTCTACTGATCTCATAAGACTATTATGCTTCATGATGGAAATACGTTAAGTAAGTGCGAAAATTTTGGAATACTCAGCAAGTTGAAACAATAACGAATAAGGTAGAACATTAAGGCGTGCGACAAAATAGGATGGAGTCATTCAAGGGTAACAAGAATGTGATAGATTATCACCATGTAGTAAAAATATAAGTTTAGAGTTCAGAGACCATTAAGTTTTATGGTGAGTAATTCTATATCTCCTCATAGTAAATTGTATGCAAGAAATACATCTCTAATGATGATTTTTTTGAGTATTGGCAATAAGGAAATAGAAAGTCGGAGGAGCTATACATTTACAATAAAAAGTAAGAATAGTACCGAGAATTCAGAGACAAAAGTGGTCTGACACCTCGTATCGCAACCAACCATAGACGAATTTGTTAGTCCAGTCTAGGCAATGTCTTCTGTTTCAGCTTTTAGAGATATCGCTGAATCCAATGGAGGTCGGTAGTTGAAAAGTTATATCTGAGAGCCGAATAATCAGGCCCAAAACTTCTACCATCACATCAATACAACGGAGTTGAAGAAACTCTTTGGTTAGAGTGAGTTGTTATGTTTTTTATTGTCTCTATATTCATTTTCTAGCTCCATATCGAAGTGTTTTGTAAAGCCATATTGTTTTGATCATTATCGCAGGTTATGTGAATTTAATATTCAATTGAGACAGATAACTAGATTAACTCCTCAATTTTCATTATTTATAGCACATAGTATTTTCTAGTGGTATTAACTCATTGTCAGGAATATTTAATATCTAAGGTGGGTTGAATGTTCTCCTTATGGCTCCTTTAGTGACATACTCTTTGTGATATTCGATCCATCTTAGTGCTCTGTATCTCTCTTTTACTGTGCAGGCATTGATCAGTACTTTCTATTAATAATGTCAACATAAGTTTTGTTTATTATTAAATATATAATTTATGAAGATTTCTTATTTTTGCATACATTTTAGAAAGCCATGTATTTATAACAATTGAGTTTTAGCCTAGGTGGTGGTTTAAGCTACCCTATCTATAGCATGAGGGTTGGTAGGATTTGAATTACTACACTGCTAAAATATGAGTGACTGGGCAAGCACCAGTTATGTTGGAATTTAGATCCTTTTTTGGATCATCTTTTGACTCTGTATTATAGATAGTGAGTGGGGTTCTTACATGCGTTTAATTATAATGGTCAATGTTCCGGAAAACTATTTCACGCTTACGTTTCATTTTGCAACAAGAATTAATATGGGAAGGATGTTGATTAGATCGTGGCAATCGTTATGCCATGGAATCGTGTTCACCGATATGAGGTATTGTGAACACGTTTCCATACGACCCGTTTTGTGTGGGTGGACTAACGGTGCCCGTAAGTGGCAGTCCTATATTCCCACCACTCACATTTTATTTTATTTTTTTTTATTTTTTTAAATTAAACGTGCCATATTAGCGTTTCAGTTCCCACTACACCGTTTCACTTCCTCTCCACGCAACCTCCATCCCTCTGCTCTCTGAACTCTACTCTCGAGCTCTCTGCTCTCACTTCGTCTTCCCCAGCCATTTCCTTCGATCGTTCTCAAACTCTCTGTTCCACAACCATTCCTCTCTACTCTCGTGTTCAATTTCCCGTTCGCATTTCTCGAACAAAAACTTCGCGTCCTCTCGTAGCTATCAAAGTAGCAGCCTCTCCATCGCTCATTCTCAATGTTGCTTCGCTTGTCTTACAAGTATTTTGTACATGATGTGTTATAATTTAGGGTTTTTGTTTCTGTACATATTTTGAAATTTTAAAATGGGGTTTTGAATGTAATGTTATTGAAACTTATGAAATGTGTATATCTGTAACATTATGTATGTGTAGATAACCATTATGAATTTGGGTGGGGGGGTTTTCGTATTATAGTTTTTATTGCTGTTTATCACATATCTATGCAAGCTTTGAAGTCATAACGTTTATTAAGATTAATTTTTTTTTTTTATGTGTAAATATTTTTTTCGTGTTAATATTTTCTTCGCTTATGTATTTTATGTCAGCGACTAGTATGTAATTCTCCTTTTTGTGTTGGATGGTAATTGTGATATTTTCTCATATGAGATTATGATTTATTGTGACTATGAAATTTTACGGTATATGATCGTATCCTAGAAAGCATTATAATTTAAAACAGCCTGTACGTTACCCGTTTACTGATATTGAAGGTATATGTGTAATCTTCTGTGAGAATTTGATTATTTACTTTTTTATAGATGAGATATGAATGTTCTGCATATTGTGAGTGCTGAATTTTCTGTTCTGTTAGTTAAACTGAAGACATTTTCATAACGGTTCGTGGGTTGATGATAATGTTAGCTAGAGTGCTCGGGGGTTATCCATGTATTCTTCTGTGTCTGAGTTCATTAAATTCTCATCTCGTCAAGCTTAAATTCATTTATATTGTCAGATGTATGATGAGAGTTGATTAACTAAATTAGTCATTTAGTACTTATGTACCTTATGTTGTTCACTTCAACCCTGTTATTCATGGCGTATGTATGTCGCTAGCTGCACGCCTGTTAGGGATTGGGTAATGAGCTGAGCATAACGCAGGCTCAACCATAAATTTGTTCTTCTACCGAGCTACCTTGGTGGATCTGGCAGAAATAAGGAATAATGCTGGCAATCTTACTTTCCTGTATGAAGATCCAACATAATTCCTGTCTTTTTTTGTATGAATATCTGTTGGAGGGAAGAACGACCACAACTTAATTCCATTATTTCTGTTTTTTCTATATGGTATTTAATAGTAGACAAATAGACTGGGTGGCTACATTTTATTATCGTCACTCCGGCGGCTGGATCATGCACGCGCCTCATACTAGAATCTATACAAGAATAATCATTCTTTCATACACTCCGCATAATTTGGTAAATCTTAAATTGGTATTACCAAATATTATAATTTATTAAATGATTTTGGAGTGATTTGGATAGTTTAGCTGCTCCATCGTAAGCGTTTTGTTTATTACCAAAGGCATACCAACATTTGGACACTGCTCTTTCCTAA
This sequence comes from Ipomoea purpurea, assembly GCA_009835305.1. NCBI lineage: Eukaryota > Viridiplantae > Streptophyta > Magnoliopsida > Solanales > Convolvulaceae > Ipomoea > Ipomoea purpurea. Next base: position 5,988 of record VALG01008111.1, on the reverse strand, counting down.
CTCACGAAAGCAGAATCTACTGCTTGCGAAATTCAAACATTAATGGTGGTCTATTACTTCTATGACTTCTCTATTGCTGCACAAGCCATCACAACCCTCGTCAGAAGCTAAGATATGCAACAAAATTTGTCGTATGCTAGATTAAAAACTGACATAAAAAATATAAAACAGAAAGTGTAAAATCGTCAACAACAAGTTCGTTACGTAATTTGATCTCTACAATGTTCGCTCAACCATCGTCCAGCAGCAAGTCTGGTTCATGACCTGCTCGAGCAATAGTGTATTTATAGATAAATAGTATTCAAAATGAGTCATAATTATATGATATGAACATTAATGGCAAATCATGCCATTGTTCACATAAATTACTGAAGCAGATTGTTTTTTATATAAAAAATCAAAGCGAAGTAAGAGTCATGAACAGAGAGGAGGATACAATGGGGAATAACCTTAAATCCTAAACTTCGAAGCCACATTTTCACCGACGATAGGGGCCGCTATGACCATGTTCAGGCTTGTCACAACAGGGTAATCTGCTCAATACATATTCAAACAACATGTCCGTGGAATACCTTGGTCTGGGTCCATTGGCGTGTTGGATCAATCTTCCATTAGTAGCTGCTATTTTGCGAAGTCATATATGGAGATACAGTATTTGCTCTTCAAACCATCTTTGATCTTTTTCTAATACTGAGAAGGTTTACGATATGTTCACTGATGAAGCACCAGTAATCCTTTTTGAGCCCGGCATGCGATTTTCCAAAGAGGAGATAAGAGAGGATTTCGAATTGGCTCAATCCTACATTTATTTCGCAATCAACAATATGAGGGGACATTCCAAGTAGTACTAGGGCGTCTACATGCATGAGCCTGGAAAGGCGAAGGTAGGCTTTAAGATGATAGCCGGCGAAAACGTGTTAGAAATATCCTATGAGGTAAACATGGTTCCCAAGAGCATCACTCCTAATTGGTATTGTTGTGAATAGTGATATTTCATAATAGAATGGGATTCGAGCTTTTGATGTGATGAATTTAGGTAGAATGAATGCGTAAAGCAATTCTGTAAGATAGGTTCCATTAACGGTTTCATCGCATTAGTATGCAGGGTTTGAGTAACACTCACAACCAAGCGCTTACTTGCCACCACACAGCACCAAGAATCAATTCTTATCAACTCAGTCTTCTGTAATAGTTAGTGTTAGATGATGTATTGAAAGAATTTTTACTATAACTAGGATGTCTAGCCTAACACCTTTTAATCACCTTCAATACTGGTACTCATACCAATACCATTGAGATAGGATGGTAGACAATAATGAAATAAGATTATTGTGAAGATATCTATTACTGAACCGATTTAACGCATTCACTTACTATTGGTTATGGAAGTTCTAGTTCCACTTATGAGTCTTGAAAAGGTCCAATCGATAGGTATTTAGATTATCGTAGTATTCACTGTTTAAATAGTGTCTTATGATTATGATGAAGATTCAGTCCTCTCTCAAAGTGTTAGCAAAATTATGGTAATTATCTCGTGTGTTGTAACTTGTGTAGCCTATTGAATTCGTTGTATGGTGATTATGTAGGAAGTTTTCCATACTATAATGTAAGCAATTATATAATCAGAACAGTTGAAGGATAGTAAATGAGAAATTATTAAATGCATAAATTACTGTAAATCACTCCCTCTTAATGAGAAACCCTTCCTAATGTTCAGTGATTATGAATTTTCTTTATCAGTATATGAATTTTCCTTTATTGAGATTATAAATTATGATTTCTAACCTCCTAAAAGATGGTGAGCTATGGTGAATACCAAGTTTAAAGTTCTATATTGTTCATTTTGCTCTAAGAATGAGTGTTACTTATAGTGCAATTAATGCTCGCTATTCTAGAAGTTTTACTGAAGACCTAATTAATACTGTAGAATCAGATTTTATTCGATTGTGTCCTTTTATTTGTATCTGCAAATGATAATATGTTTCGGCTTTTATGTTCTAATTTGTTATCGAATTTTCCCCTTGACAGATACAAATTATGAACATTATCATAGCCTTCATCCAATGTTCACATTATGTTGTAGATAAGGCTCCTCGAATATATAGAAAACAGCTTTTCAATAATTTTTCTCTTACACTTAGAAAAATCCTTGTGCTCATCCACTAGAATGAGCTAGTGTGGTGTCTTTAAGTTGGTTCACAATATTGAGCTTTAACATCAGCAACCAAAAAATTAGTTTGTGATATATAACTTAGAGATGATTTATAATGATTTAAATTTTTTATTGGTCGAATATCATTGTATTGGATTATTAGCAAATTTGTAATTAAATCTAATTAATTTATTGCTTTATATGAATTTTAACCTCGTCCATATATTGGGTTAATTAATTATGGATTTTGATGTAGTTTTTATGGTAAGGTCATTAATATACTATGAATTATGATTTGTCACATTGAAAATACGAATTTGTAGTGTAGTATTAAACTTTTTTATGTCCCTAAATCCTTACGTTTGCCTTGATACAAATATCGATAGGATTGGCAATATTTACTATTGACTCTTTGAGTAAGAGACCATTCCCAAATTCTATACGAGAAGGAATGGGCTTCACTAGTGTACGAATCACTATTACTCCTAAAGCCTCAATCTCATACTTTAAATAGTCGTTATGGAGGATCAGGAAATACCATAATCTTGCTCCACAAATCTGACATTAATGTTTGGACTAAATATTACATAACTGATTTATAAGAAATGCTAAGAATAATTGGTCAGGTCGGAATACTATAAAATATTTCTATTTTAATAATTTATTCATGGTAAAGGGAGTTATACTCCATCGTAGTTGCAAATCTCTCTAACTGGTGACTGGTATTTGGCTAATTCTAACTTCATGTTAACAACCAGAGAAACCTAGCCTGCTCATGATAGCCTCTCGATCATTTACTGTAGACATCAAAACATCGTTGATAACGGTAACCTACTACCTTAATCGTCTTGTAGGATGCTGTCCTGGCAGTACGCAGTGTTGCACTCAGGGATCCAACATTCTATATGTTGCTTCCTACTAGCGCCTTATAGTATCTGTAATGTGTCTTGGAAGAGTCTTTAGTGGTGATCTATAGGCACATGGCTGAGAGGTTTTGGCTAAAATACAACAAATATTGCCACCTATTTCATGAATCCCGTGTGTAATGTATTGAAAACAAAGTTAAATGATGAGTTATATTTTTTCAGAAAAAAAATAGAAGAAATTAAGCGCAGCATAGATGTCTTGTAATTTTAGTATCGATTCAAACATATGAATTGCTGTAGGTAAATGTGTTATTCTGATTAAGACAGAAATATCGTCTTTAGACCCCCATTCTCATCTTTATGGATGGGCATTCTTACTTCATTTCAACAGTGTTGTCCTTATCATCATCTTCAAAGTGCAAGTTGTATGCTTATCTGTTGCAAGCCTTCGCAAGAAGGACCACCAGGCCAAATGGAGTTTTGACACGCACAAGTGATCCCTTGGTATTGTGTACAGTTTAGGAGATATCTATAATTCCCCCTGTAGGTGTCTATTTGTTGAAGGACCACTACAGATGATTGCGATGTGGCGCACGATTGGCACTATGTCAAAGCTACAAAGTCTGGCAACTTGACACACAGATTGAAAGGATTAATTCGACTTATGTTTAACTTGTACTGTTCAAGTTAGCATTTGATGAGATGATGCTCACTGTGAATGGTAGCTGACTGAGCATATCTACCTCTTCATTGTAATGTAATACCTGTACAAACCGCATTTCCGCCCCGCCTGCATATGAGTCTAAATTGATTAAGTGGTTCTAGCATGTACCTCCTAGCGGCATATAAACGGCACTGGTCTATGCCCTGATTCATTCTCCCTTGCTTTGCACCATGAGCTTTTACACATGTTCTCACTAAGCATTAATCTATTGTTTTAACCCCTGACTGTCTTGTGTCATTCTTTCTGCAAACCTCTCGGCATTGGTCATTCATAGATGTTCTGAGAAGAGATGTATCATCGTAAGAAAAATAATCGCCATATTTGTAGTAGTGTTTAGAAGGTGCCATTTCCCCAGAGATTTATCTCCATGTGTCTTGGACTAGAAATTCCTTATACATCACTAGATTATCTTACAGCATTCATGTCCTACCCTCGATATTGATGTCAAAAGTGTTTGATAGCTTAAATATATGTTTATAGATGAGGTTAGGATATCGCCATTGATAAGAATATCCATAATTGTATAGCTCATTATGAATCTTCTATTCACCGCAGAAATAATTCATTTTTTGAATATTTGTTAATGACTTTTCTTACATGAAAGGATTTTATGATATATATGTGAATCCTAACTATCTATGAAGATAGTGTATGACATAGCTTATCTCTTATTACATAGAGTAGTGGTCTCAATTTAACATGTATTTGCAATCACGTTCTTAGAATTTGTATTATAGTTTATTCATTCTGACCATATGCAATACGATTACATAGTATTTTTGACTCCGTTTGATTATGATAAATTTACCAAAATTTACTTAGACTTTTGTACAGTAATATATTCTGATTTTGTTTTAAATAATTAAAAAAATAAAAATAAAAGGATGGGTAAAAATAAAATATATGAAGAATTCTTCTATAGCATGACCGATTGTGCCAATTACATTGAAAATACAACATAATAAAAATTATAACATATCATGTGATTTTAACAGTGCAATTAATCTACATGAGACAGTTGATACGTATCTGAATGTCACAGATGAGATGCACCGTTCAAGAAAAGAGACTCAAATTTCCTAAAATAGTTACAAAAATAAATAAACTCCTGCTTAAAATTATTCGTGTGGAGAGTCACCTATTTCATGGTCAAAGAGAACTGTATATCTTATGAGTCCGCGTATACTTGCTACGTGTCATCCTGATAGTAGTGGTCGATATATCATGAAAACTACGCCTCTTCATGGTAAGCTTCTTAACAATCTATTATGCGAAGTAAGTCGTGTCTCAGTATTTTAAATTTATTAATGAGGCGACAATTATAAAAAAAGTTCTTGTTTATTTTCAATGTTAAAATTATTTACATCTATAGTTCTATGTAAAATTATAAACTCGGCAAAGTATTAAAGCATGTGTATTGCTGGTGCACCTTTTTACTATTATCATGAATCCTTTATTGTTTTGTGAGTCCTGTAAGTTGATCAACATACAAGTGTGTTTTTGTCTTAGATGAGTATTCTCTATTTGAAATGACAAGAGATGATTTCCAGAACTACACAACTAACAGCTAATGGAAACCGCAAGTTGAATATGTATTTCAGACATTTTTTGCTATTCGTAAATGTATGCGGACTTGTTGAGCTTCTACAAGCTCCTCTATCAGCACAATAATCGGCTACTTGGAATATGCGCTAATTATAGGAGATCTACATTGTTAACACGTTGGTACAGTAAGTTCAGACCAACAATTTTTACTCAGCTCAATTATGAATTTTCTGTTTAAACCATTATGTATTTTATTCATGTAAATATGTTTTTCTGTTGTGATTATTGGAATTCTTATAATGAGATTATGATTTTCTATTGTGAGTTTATGAACTTACAGTTTTAGATATTAATGAACTTTCTGATGTGAGATTAGTATTTATCTGGTGGGAGATTATGAAATTTTCCCATATGACATTTATGAATTTTCTATTGTGATTTTATGAAATTACAATTTATATTATTAATTTTTGTTCTGTAGTTATGTATTTTCTTGTAATATTATGGATTTTATGTTATGAATTATGAATTATGTAATGACTGCCAATTACATATTGCACAACTTATCAATGAATACATATTTTTTTTCCCCTATGCTTCAACTTGACACCCGACCTGACAAGATGGATGAAGGATCTTCCGCTTCAAAAGCGGAAGGAGAATTTCAATGAGCGGTACAGTATGACCAGTGCCAATTGCTG
>VALG01008100.1:0-13583 GCA_009835305.1 Ipomoea purpurea | reverse complement strand
GTAGAAATGAGTAGGAATGGGGTTTCTATTGATGTATTTTGTTAAATATAAAAATGCTTAGAAAAAACATATTGTTATGGGTTTTTGTTTTGTAGTTGTTTTAAGATTGTATTGATCTTTGTGGGTTTTGGTTTGAGTTTTGTTATGATGAGAAGTTTCGTTCTGAGTGCACCACACAGTGTTGCACATATCGAGGGTGGGACTAGACTGTCCCATGATCCTGCAGTGCCGAGGGTTGTGGTTCCGAGTGGGGAGAGAGAGCGCCGGCTAGATCCGTAGTTGCTACGGGACAGTTGGGAGCGGCGAGCGCCCTGGGTGATTGGGGTGCCGCCGTTAGTCCTGGTGTAGGAGTCGTGTGGGTAGTCATGGTGTGTAATAAAGCGTGACCATTAGGGGGTCGCCCCAGGTTCTCTCTGGTGGTATTTGTCTGTGTGTCTTAGAAGGTTGTGTGTTGTCTATGTTTGGTCGGCCTTGTGGGCCGCAGCTAGCTGTGTTGGTTTTCGGGCGCAATGTGTTATCGGCCCGGGAGTTGTGGCTTCTGGGCTCTTCGGGTAGCATTGTCTCGACTGCACGTTTTGGCTTTGAATCCTCGTTAAAAATTTGGATAAAAATTATGATGTAGTGGTTGATGAAGGGAATTATTGAAGAAGGTTCTAACAACATGAGTGAATTTATATTTGACAAATTGTGGTATGACGTGTGTATGAATGATTATTTTTTGACTATGCTGAATCTGATGATGTTTTATTTAGGTTATAGAAGGCAAATGGTCATTTTGAAAGTTGATTTGTATGGTTATTGTGAAAGCATTAGACTAAAAATTGTGTTATTACTTGTATTCAATGAGATATAAAACATATATTGTTAAGTGAATGTATAGAATTTCTACTGTTGCAACGAGCATGACATTATATTCTTGAATACGTGTCAGGTGATAGTTTTATAATGGTCTAAAAGCTGTTATAGAGCCATTTTGGCATCCACAATGTGTCATATTTCAAAAATGCGAGGTGAAGGGGACCGACGTGAGCCCAAGAATACTGGGTGCAAGACCATAAGCATGCGTATATCATTCTTTGAGGCATTGAGAAGTAGTAAGTTGTTGCATGCATGAGAGATATATTTATGTATATATCTATATTGGTGAGGTTTTGGAGGATACGCGTTTGTGTGACACCCAAAAATCACATTCAAGTCACATGGATTAATTGAGTATATTAATTATCTTCAATTAATGGAGATTATTATTTCCCCTAAATCCTGATTTGTAATACTCAAAGGACTGAGTATTTGACTAAGTCATTCTTCTATAAGTGTATTTGTTGTATCCTTTAGTTGTAGTAGGAGTTTTAGTTATGGTCCTTACACCTTTCTAAATGTTAGTAAGGGCATTCTTGACCTTTTACCAAGTTTTAGTATTGTAACCTAACCTAGAGACATCTTCATTTCCATGCATTTTAGACTTTCTAAAATATTGCTCTACCCTTTTCTCATCCTAGAAAGTGAGTAGCTTTCCTCCAAACTTAAGTGAGACCTTTTGTCAAGGGATTTCAAGATTTTGTTCCAGATTTCACCTTTTCGCCTTATTTGGCATCTAGGAGAGTAATGATTCTAAGCCATCTTGTGGTTTTTTGGTTCCATCTTAAGATGTCTTTTTTTAAAATAGGGATTCTTTTATGATTCTTTTGGTTTGGATTTTTGGAAGTGGGTTTGGAAAGTAAGCCCTTTGGGACTTAGTTATGAGGTGTAAATGTGAAGTCTTTGTCTACAAGAGTAACCCATGCCTACTAAAACCTATTTGGCTACATATATGTGATTTCTGGTATTGTCTACTTGTGTTGCTATGAAATTGAGTGTTTATGCATTTGTTTGTGAAAATGCATATCTAGAGCTTTGTTTTTTAGGTGTTCTTTGGCCATTGCTTGGAATTTTTCTCAGTTGATTCATAGTCATTTTGATTTTTTTTTTTTTTTTTTTTTGTTATGGGTGGAGATTTGGCATGTTTGACTGATTTTGTGTTTGGAGAATGAAAATCCGCAAAGTGGTGATTTGTGTGTACTATAGACTATGTTCGGGCGGGCTTGGGGCACCACCCGTTTCCGCCCTACCGCGGGTACGGGCCTTGTGGGATTGTTGCCCGGCCGAACCACGGGTGGGGCACTGACCCGTGGGGTCCACCCGCGGGTACATAAGTGGAGTTGTTTGGGGATTTGTTCCTCGTGATCCCTTTTGGCTCGTATTTTGTCTTTTGACTCCCGATTTTGTTTTTGTGGAACTATTTGAGTTCTTCCTTTGATGTTTCGTATGTCTAGAACTATATGGTAGGATCCATGTAGGATTTTGGTGTCTTGAATCGTGCTAAGTGTTCAACATTGCTGTTTCGTTGGATCTGATGAAGTGTCCTTGGTGTTCCTCGGAACTAATCTTTGGTTTCTCCGTTGATAAAGCATGCTAGTTTGGGTATCTAAATGCTAGCGTATGTGTTGTTTGTACTTTCCGATTGGCTTGGATGATAACTTGTGTTATTCATAAGTTGTTGTGTTGGCTGTGACCCACTCCTTGATTGAGTATGTTTCGATACCTTCGTTGTGATCCGTTGATTGACTCTTGTTTGATGTGTGATGTGTGGTGTGGCTTTACTGGATTGGCACATTAGTGGTATGTGGACACTAGTCACAAGGGTATTGCAGCGGTCCTCGTGGTGTCCGTGACGTGAATATGGAGTTGTGACCTGTGATGGTCAGGTTCACGTATTTCTTGGGGAAGGCGTGTGTCCGCCGTGTGTGTGGTACGATATCTTGTGTACTATGAAGATCGTGGCTTTGTCGGAGGTCCTGTTGGAGGGGGAAACGACGGTTCCCGGGGGAATGAAGTTGGACCTTGGGACAGGGGTCCTGGAGGTAAAGGTTGGAACTAGATATAAGGTTGGGGGTAGCCCATAAGGTTGAACCCGGACATAAGGAAGGCATTTCACTGTATGTGTGATGTCACAGGGCTTTGTAGCCGTGGTTATTTTTCTTCTTGATGACATTGTGTAGTCACAAAGGCATGTGTTTGCCGTGTTCGTATCTTTATTCTTGAGTTGATGTTGTCTCTTTGGGTCTTGGATTTTTCCTGCGTGTTGTTTGTTGTATTTGATGGAGGTGAGTCTTGATTGGTGATTACTCTCGGTTCGCGCGTTACGCGTAATTACGGGTTTCGGTAGATGTGGGGGATAACACCCCATTCAGTTATTTTCTTGTTATCCAGGGGTGTGGGTCCCTTATGACTTTTCTCGGCGTGTTGCTAAATTTTGCGGTGAGCGCAGGTTTTATTTAGGCATTTTTATATAGGTCGTGTTTGGGGTGTTACAGACAAGACCAACCAGCCCACGAGCAAGCTCCCTTAGAATTAATCATTTTTTAAAAAATTAATTTTTAAAATAAAATAAAATATAATATTTAATTTAATAAAGAAAAAATTATATATATTAAATAGCACCCAAGCTACCATGGAAATCTCCTATTGGCAGCGTGGGGCTGCCAAATGAAGCTGTTGTCAATGGACGAATTTATGTATTTTTTTGGCAAGGCATTTCCATCTTAGTGCGGGCCGGAGGCCACCTGCTGTCATGGATGAAGAATTTGAACGAGCATGTTCCATCTTAGATAGAGAAGCCCGCCATAGTAGTTAGCTACCTGGCAACCGTTCATGTCAGCTAGGGATAGCAATGGGCGGGCTTGGGATGCGGAGGATAATATCCCTACTTCCCGCACCCGCACCCGCAATTCCCAATCATTATCCGTACCCCGCGTGGGTAATGAAATCACCCAATAATCTGTCCCACGGGGATTTTGCGGGTGCGGATACGCAACGTGTTAAACTCTAATTATTATATTACACTTAAATCACTTAAATCTAATAAAAATTTTATATTACAATTGTAATTATCACATAGATTTTTTTATAAGTTTTGAACATAACTCTAAAATTTATAAGAGCCCAATGAAGTTAATCCCTTAATTGGAACGAAAATTGCATTGGTAGTTATAAATCTGTATTATGTGGTTTACTCCATTATGTTATTGTGTTGTTCCTATTCAATTTTCATTAACAAAAAATAAGAATTTAATTCATTAATGCATTTTTAATTATAAATGTACATAAACTTATATAATAAATGAATACTAAAAAATATATATTAAGTGCGGGTGCGGGCGGGGATATCCCCCCGCACTCGCCCCATACCCGCGCGGGTTTACAAAATCCCCCCATACCCGCACCCATTACCCATATTGTGCGGGTATTTTAAAAACCCATAAGGGCGGGGGTGCAGGTAGAATTGGCATCCCTAATGTCAGCTTAGACGAATACGTTTAAAGTAGAGTTCAGGTTTCTTCATCAGATGTAAGTTATTTTTTATATATAAATTATTTTTTAAAAATTAGTTTAAAAAATAATATTTTTAGTTTTTAAATAATATTTCACAAAAAAATGCATGTCATGTAAACTAAAGTTGATAGGTTACCTTTTGGTAACCTGTTAAATAAGTTAATAGCATAAATTGAACAAGTTTAAGGGTCTAATTGAATGTTCTTTTAGTTTGAGGATTTAATTGAACTTTGGTATATTGTTGGAGGGTCTATTTGACCCTTATTCCAAAAAATATTAATGAAAAATGCAATGAAAAATTTAACAATGGTTATTGGTTAGTGCAATATATATATATATATATATATATTAGCATTATTAATAAAAAAAATGTTAAAGTAGTTTAATTGAGAATAACTTTAAATGTTAATAATGAGGTCATGGGTTCAAATCTCATTTTAAACAAAAGAATTGAATTTACAATTATTTTATATAAAAAATAAATACAAAAATCCTTGGCTAGCATGGGACCCTCTCACAAAGGCGCCGACCAAGTTATTCTAGGACTATTCTGGTGTGTGCTAAATCCAAACCCGACCCAAGCTCGGAATTTGTCCACCATTAGTTTAGTTGTTATACAGTAAACATTGATCCACACATCGCTTTGTGGATCATGATCGTCGAATGTTATTCTGGGACTGTTCTGGTCTGTGCTAATCCAAACCCGACCCAAACTCGGGATTTGACCACCTTTACTTTAGTTGTTATACAGTAGAGCATGGTCTACACATCGTTGTGTGGATCATGATCGTCGAATGAACATGTAGTAGAATTAAAATAATACTTTTTAGTATTATTATATTGAAACTAGTATGTGTAAAAAACGAAACTAAAAAACATAGCACATTATTGTCAAATAAAACTGTAGACTGTAGTATAATTAAAATGATACTTTAGTGTCGCTATAATGAAACTAGTGTGCGTGGAAAATGAAACTAAAATCCAGAGTCATACAATAATATATATTGCCAAATGACCTGAAATGCAATTAAAATAATACTTCAACATTACTATAATTAAACTAGTGTGTGTAAAAATTGAAACAAAAAACTATATCTTAAGCAATAATGTATATTATCAAATAAAACTATCGTATAATTAAAATGATACTTTAGTATTGCTATAATGAAACTAAAAAATATAGTAATATTTTCAAATAAAACTGAAGTGTAATTAAAATGATACATACTTAATGGTCCATGCTACTACATTGACCATGTTCTATACTAAAATTTGCCCTCTAGGTTGGAGTAATGCAGTTAATAGGATACCATATGAATGAATCAATGGAGGGGTAACCACATTTACATCACTAATAATTCAAGGGAGGGGCAATATATGTCACATTTTGAAATTGAGGGGTAACATTTACACCACTAATAATCCAGGGGTAACATTGATAATTGACCTATTTTGTGAGGGGCATAAATTACAATTTTTCCTATTGGAAATTCATTATAATTGTTTTATTAAAATAAATGTTTGCAACTTTGTAAAATCGATAGTCTAAATACGGTCTAAAAATGATAGTCTAAATAAATACTACTTTTTGTTTGAATTTTTCTAAGTATTCTTAATCTCTCTTTTGAGTAACATTGGCATTGTCTTCATCTTCAAATACTATTTGTCCTTTTCCTTTTTGTTGGTAGTGTGTTATTTGCAATTGGGTTATTGTTGACAACATAGATGATAGCGTCATGCAATGAGATTATGGTGTAAGAAGTTGTGAATTTTCTTGTTGTGTATATGACTAGGATCTTAATTGTACTATGAACTCTTGATCTTGCAAGTGTCTGTTGATATTTTGCAGTGGTAGTTTGTTCCCCCTACATATTTCATGTGGAAGTATTGAATAAAATATTAATATTTGTTATATTTATATAGGAGGTTCATGAGTAGTATTTCTTGTTCTATTTTCATAACTTGTTTACTTGGTAACAACAATAACTCTGCGTGTAATTTGAATACTGATACTGCAGCGTGTCCAGTTTCAACAATAATTTCCACATCCATTTTGCTCATGTTCATTTTCAAGTTTACATTTTTAGAATTAGTAGGAATGAGTGTAATATTTGATTATGTGTGTGTTTTTTTTTTTTTAAAAAATATAATTTTTTTTATTGAATTGATATCAAGGTTGCAAAATACATTAGGCGCCACCTAGGCACCGAGGGGGCGCCCAATTTTTTTTTTTAAAAATTAATTTAAAAAAAAATTAACTAAAAATTATAAAAATTTACTAATAAAACATAAGGTTCTTCTAGTTTATTCTTACAAACTATTTACATAAAGTTGTAAAATGGTTCAAAATATTGTTGAAACCATCTAAATACATAAAAAACAAAAAAAACAAAAACAAAAAAACTAAAAAAAAACTAAAAAAAAAACTAAAATTAAGAGTAAAAGAAGTTAGTTTTTTTTTTTTTTTTTTTTTTTTTTTTTTTTTTTTTTTTTTAGAAATCAGAGGGAACAACCGTATTCACATAGATCTCGAAAAATACGCGATTTGAAAAAAAAAAAGATTGTCCAAAACGGACAACCGAATCAAAAGTTATGCCTTGCCAAACTTTTGACACTTTACAACTATAAATAAATAATAAATAAATAAAAATAAAATAAAAAATCGTCGGTTCAGCCAGCTAGGTGGTCTAGGCGGCCGCCTAAACGCCTAGCTCCCGGCCGCGGAGGAGGCCGATTCCGGCCTTCCTCGCCATGGTCAGGCTGCATCGATTAATCGGCGCCTAGGCGCGATTTTTGCAACACTGATTGATATTAACCTTCGAGTTAAATTGTTTTTAACTTTGTGCATAAACGTTTTTAAATAGTGACTACATCTTATATATATACCAGTATTTTTGTTGTGAATGTTGATGTGGTTTTGCTTGTAATCTAAGCAGGTTGAGTCGAGAAGATTAAATGAATTGTAAATTTATATTAAGTTCTATATATTTAATGAATGCATAATAATAGTTTTACATACCTCTATTTGTCAACAAATCCCCCAATAGTTAATATGATTGGTTTCAAACTATTTTTTTTTTTTATTTTTTATTGGTATTAATAAATTATTGGTAATAAATTATATAACATTAATTTGGTATTATACACTTTGATATTTAATTACAAGATTACAAGATAGTGTAAAAAGAAGATAATATAGCAATGTAATGAGTATCAATGATGAATTTGAATGTAAAGAATCTTTGCATTGGCGAAAATAAAGACATATAACGAATGAATTTATTTCTCTTATTTAATTTATTGATAATGGATATTTTTTTTTTTAAAAAAAAGACATTGTAGACACATAATTCTAAATTAAAGAAATGCATATGTATCAATTTTTGTAGCTACTAATTTATTTTTTAATTTAATAAGAGTAAAATAGAGTGAGGAACTTTTTAATTATACAAACTTTAATTGTGATGAGATTCGAATCTAAGACCTTTCTTATTGAAATCAATAAGTTAATAATTAAGGATAAATTTGGAAATCTGAAGAAAAAAAATTAAAATATGAATAATTGAACGGATTTTGGAATGAAAGTTTTAAATATCATATCCAACCCTTTGTTTAATTTTTAATTATCCAATCGGTTTTGCTATACATTGGTTCGGTTCGAACCGGACAAATTCCGACTTTAATCGAATTAAAAAAAATTTAAAATCAATTTAAAATCAACCTAAAATGCTCAAAAAGTAATAACATTAACATATATTTATACTATATCCAGTACAACTGAAAAAATTAAATATAAACATTAGACATTAACTCATTCGCGCAATGCGCGTGTAAAACTAGTTTAAATATAATTTAATTTTGGTATATACTTATGTATACCAAATTAATACGGTAATACCCAATTAATTATAAACAGAACTTATTGATTTAAAAGTTATTATTTTGTGGATAATTTTAATATCTAACAACTAATAACTGTGAATAAAAGTTATACACTTATATACCATTCATTTACGTCCGTTTTTTTTTTTTTTTTTTTTTTTTTTTTTTTTTTTTTTTTTACATTTCTTAATACATTATGCTATAAGAGTTGTATTATACTATATTTTGGTCAAAAATATCTATACTGTTATAACTTCAGTTATCTTTTTCTACTATTGTTGTCATGCACATACATCCAAGCCAACAATATATATTTTCTTTATCTTTTCAGTGGCAATAATATAATAGACATCATATATTGGAGTACTATATAAGTTGCTTCCTAAAATATAAATATCAAATTTATAATAGTTACATTATTATTATTATTATTATTATTATTATTATTATTATTATTATTATTATTATTATTATTATTAATTTATTATTATTATTAATTATTATTATTAATTAATAATATAATATAATAAAATCTAAATAAATCTAAGATTTAATATAGAGTGCTAATATTGGATAACAATTTTTGTGCATCGCGTACAAGAAATACTAGTCATTTAATAATCATTAACTTTTATAGATATAAAAATTCTAAATTTATCATGTAACATCCCAATTATTTTGAGTTTTGTGACAAATTTTCGCATGGGTTGACCCCGTTTCATGGGTTTCCCGATTAAAAATTACTATACAAATTAATTAATATAAATTTGTTCCTTATTTTCTACGGTATTGCTATTTGTCACCTGCCGCACACTTTATAATGGATATATAAACAATGCAGTGGGGACTTTATAGTGATTATGATTTATGACACAAGAGTATAACTGTCCTGTTTTTGTCAAAACCTCAAATAGTGCTCATGTCTATTTTAGGGGAGTTAATACCATCTATGGTCCTCCGAGTATAGTGGTTTTGCCACGTTTAGTCCTAAACTTTCAAATTGACCATCTGTGATCCTTCAACTTTCAAAAATTTAACCATTCGCGGTCCAAGTTAACCATCCATGGTCCTTCAAGTTTCGAAATTTAACCAGCTATGGTCCTCTTGAAAGGACCATGGTTGGTTAAAATTTAATAGTTTAAGACCAAGGGTGGTTAACTTGACCACAAATGGTTTAAATGTTGAAAGCCGAAGGACCACAAAATGGTCAATTTGAAAGTTTAGGACTAAACGTGGCAAAACCAACCTATACTCGGAGGACCTCATATGGTATTAACTCATTTTAGGGCCTATCGCTTTTCAGCTCACTTCAAGATTATTAAGTTCATTAATTTTATAGGTTTTATATATTGACAAAATCGTAGGGCATTTGGTTTAAATTATAAACATGTACAGTAACTCATATTAATATGATATTGAAATATTTAAAATTTTGATTATATATTATTTTTGGCCTAGGCTAGGTGCTCCAGGCGCCAGGCCGTGCCGTTTTCAGCTATAGTCGCTAGCCGGCCGATTGGGCGGCCAAATCGGCCGAGTTAATTCTATTTTTTAATTGTTTTTTTTTTTAGTAAAAAACGACGTCGTTTTGAACGAAAAATCCAATTAAAAAAACATAAAAAAAACCTAGCCGTTATGGTCTAATTTGCTCGCAAAAAAAAAAAAAAACTTATGACGACTCTGTTCTACCTGTCTACGTTACTCGTTTGCCGTCGTCCGTGCTCCGTCGTCTGTGTCTGTTCGTCGTCATTCATCGCCGTGTTTCCGTCGTATGCATCTATCCATTTATCCATTGATTTAATTATTTTCCATTAATCATTAATTTTAAATTCTTTGATTCTAATCATCCCATTCATTCTATATTAGACTATTAGTATATCTATATCCAATATGTTTAATTACATTTATAGATTATACTATTATAGATAGTGGAAGTTAGGCATATTATAGATGTAATTTAATTCCTAGTATAGATTTTTTTTTCTTTATTAAATAAATGTAGTTTGTGATTAACTCGGGACATCCGATATAAGTAGCTGAAATAAGACACTAAATAATGGGAACGAATTAATCCGAGTACAAACGAGACAAACTCAAACATAATGACTAAATACTTCCACAGGAGTCAACGCAATGCCTTGCCCAACAACAGACGAAACATGCACCCCTATAATAGGAAATAGTGTGTGCAACACCATCCCCGTAAGGTGCCGAAATCACCTATACAATGGATAAAGAGTATAATGGAAAAAAGCAATTAAAGTGTTAGAAGGGTGGGGATGGTGTGTTGTGTGTATTGATTGGAATGTATAAGACGGGTGCAAACGACAAAAATGGGAATGCCATTTTAGCATTGTGGGAACATATGGTTTTGTAAAAGATGTGTGCATCTACTGTAATCTGTGTGCAATTGTGGTGTAACATCAATAAGTAGGAAATAGATATATATACGGTCATGCAAAGGTAACAAAACCAAAATATAATAACAACATAAGAAAGCAATATTAAAAGGAAAAACAATATAAAAAAACACAAAAAGTATCCAAATACTATAAGTTGAACATATGATTAACCATCTACAAAAACATCACTATAGACACGACTTGGCGCAACAACCTTTTATATCCACTGAGGTTTGAGGTAAATGATAGTGTATATATATTATGGCACACCCGTAAGAAAGTTTAAGGTTTGGCAAAGAAACTTATATAACTATCCATGCACTCATTGAGGGTAAGCTGTCTATATTAACTCTATTAAACTTTCTACGCTTTGTTATAGGTGCCCAATAAAAACCATTCAATAGCTTGTACTTGGGGAGCATTGACCGATGAGCGCACTCACCACAAACATACCTATCCGTTTGAATGCGAGAGCACATGGTTGCAGGTAGGTTCTAGAAATTAATTCCTTAAGTGGAGGTGGAGGGGTGGGGGGCGAACGGATATAGTTAAATACACAAAGTGGATACGTCTTATATAATTATATAGATGATAACACTTATAATGATAGTATTAGCTATGCTACATATGTTTAGCCACTATTTTATGATCAAGAAAAATATGCTAAACATTCCATCTAAACTGTTATGGAATAAATTATATTATAACAATAAATTAGTGCATGTTACTATATATGGGGAATTTTTATACGCATAAAATATATGTACTAGATCCACAGAATAACATTATAATACAATTACCTAACATTCTTCTATTAATTAATTATAAAATATGCGAGAATGTGCTGTATAATAACCACAATGACATCATTATACAAGTTAAATGCCAACACATCTTTAACAAATCAATATGTTCCCACATAATGCTAAAAATGCATTCCCATTTTGTCGTTTGCACCCGTTCTTATAACATATATCCAATCCATATACACATCAAACATCCATCCTCACCAACCCTTCTATTTATTGGCTTTTTCCATTTATATTCTTTATCATTGTATAGGTGATTTTACCGGGCACTTTACGAGGATGGTTGATGCTACACACTATTCCTATTATAGGGGTGCATGTTTAGTCTGTTATAGTTGGGCCAAGGCATTGCGTTGACTTACCTTGGTATATAGTATTTATTAGTCATTAATGTTTTAGGGAGTTTGTTCATCGTTTAGTTAACGGATTAATTCGTTCCTCAATTATCTCATAAATCTTCTGATCAGGAAATGTATTTTTCTTAGAATGGTGGACGTCAAGAAACATTATACATTACAAGTAGATGCTTCAAATGTATGAAACGAGCTTAAGAATTTAAGACTAACAAATACTAACATTGTTAGATATTGATAACTAAAATAGAACACATCATACACTTTATATAACAAAATAGATTATATTTAACGAAATAATAATCGCAACATAATTTCCTATATTAATAAAATAAATTTCTAAGTACCATAACAAATGTTAACAACTATATCATCGAACAAAAAATTACGTCTAATTATTAAATATAATATCTAATGAAATGTAATTTAAACATATATTGGATATGAATATATAATAGTCAATATAGAATGAATGGATATTTAGAAATCAAAGTATTTTAAAAAATTTAATGATTAATTGAATTTAATAAATAATCAATATGATAAATGGATATAGAAATGCATACGACGGACACGGCGATGATATGACCGCCCACCACTGAAACACGACACAGACGCGGAACACTATATTCATTAATGAGACGATAGATAATCAATAGCATAAATACGAAATGATTACTACGTAATACATGTGATAAGATAAAATACTCCAAAAAATTGAATGTTCAACCAAGCAAAAAGGCCCAGTTTAGTTTTTTTAATAACAACACTGACGCTTTACTAAAAATCGTAATTTTAGTGCTCTTTGTCATCTGAGCTAACTCAATCTCCGTTAAGCATATAGCTGTCTTATTCTTCTAGCTAAAACTAAACCTTGTACCTATATATACGTATAACCATATATACAAGGGCTTAATTAAAAGTGGGGTGGGGGTGGGGTGGGGGTGAGGGTGGGTGAGTGGGGAACAGTTGCCCTCCCGAACTATAGGATTCGCCATGGTGCAATAGCCTCAAATTACTCGCATTGTATGTACCGGGCAATCTCACCAACTTCTGCCCGCTTCTTTGTGCTACACAATCCTCGTGGTCAATCAAGCTAAATGAGGGCACGTCCTATTGCTGGGCTGGGGCTGTAAGACCAAACACCTAATCTCATCAACAAACGACATTGTCAGATATCCAAAATGTGATCATCTTCTTGTGATACACAGATGGAGTACAGGCACTTGAGCAGCACCATCCGCACACACTTGATCACACAGAGAAACCATAATCTATTGTCCAGCATCAAAGATCTTCTAGAACGTCCCCTGAACGCCCACAGAGTACTCCAGGTGTGCTTGGCAAAACTCCAAGTCATCCAATGCCTTAGATACACGAGGGACTTAACTTAACCTGTTCTTCCAACTGCATCCAAAACACAAACAAAATGAATAGTCAACTTCAAAATGCAATTGCACAAACGACAAAATCCAATGACAAATATGGATGAATGAAAATACCATGTACACACCGAACGCACAAACGACCGAACACCGTATAATATTGTTCAACGCTACTGGAGCCCACCCTATGACCTAGAAAGGGGGAAGGAAAGGAGTTGAATGAAAACACCCCACCAAAAAAAAGGGCCGGTTGCAAAAAAAAAAAAAAAAAAAAAAAAAAAGAACCAATAAAACACATAGCTAAATCAAAAAGTTGAAACAAAAATACAGAAGTAAATAAAGTGAGAATACCTTCTCCAGTACCACCATTGCTCAGCACCC
>VALG01008098.1:0-18513 GCA_009835305.1 Ipomoea purpurea | reverse complement strand
TGAAGCCCTGCGCTGATTACCGAGGGGAGCTCGTCCCTGAGACGACGGGCCGCGGGTACTTGCGATTCACGCGATCTGCGGTAACGACTTTCTGGTGAGTTGAGAAGCGATCACCGTTGCCGGAACTTGCGACGCTGTACGACGCGAATCTTGCTACCTGCAGCTTACGGCATGAATGAGAATGATGCAGACTAAGGCTTAGGGAAGAACAGAGAGCCTTCAGTGATGGTAAAGTGTGTTACAAAGGAGATGAAATCCATCTTCTACCTGTACAGAGGTAGTAATAGCAGAAGAGAAGGAGAGAAAGGCGGTTACAACGCACTATTTGAGTATATAGAAAAAAGACATGTGCCTCTTCATTGTGTAGTTCATCTCATCACTGATCAGCTGCCGTCTGTTAGGATTAGTCACGGTCTAGATGGTAAAACCCTGGTTCACCCCCCCAAAAAAAGGATAATGTAATATTCCATTAATCTTGACTCAATCCCATTCTTTCATCCAACAGCTAATATGTGAGATCACACTTTGTCAACACTGAAGAGCGGCACTGAGGGGTATATATGTATATAGACAAATTATGCGGACATGGTCCAAAACGTTCAGTGAATTATGTAGAGTATATAAGTTCAAAAAGTATTCAACATAGAAGCCATCGATCCCATCCTTTAAAGGTGTACACGTTTCACTCAACTACGATTATATAAGATAAACTAAATAAATAAAAAAGTTAAACACAGATCAGGCGTATACGGGGGGGGTGTAGAGGTGCGAGGGTTCGGCCGGCGTGGCGGGGGTGGGAAGGTGGATCGGTGATCATTTCGGGAGCGTGTCGGGCGGGGTAGCGTTCGATGGTAGGGGTGAGGGTAGGTCAGTGAGTATGGAGGCGTGGCGTCGTGCGTGGGGTGATGGCGGGGGGGTTTTTGAGGTGAGGTAGTACGGGCGCGGGTGGTCGGGTACGGCGGTCAGGTAGCCCGTGAGTATGCTCGCTCAGATACGTGAGGCTACGAGGGCCATCCGCGGCTGGGGGCGGCGCGCGATCCATATATATATTATATAGGCACATGTCGTTTATGTCTTCAACCCTTTCGTAGTTGAGTGGCTTTAAGTGCGCATCGCTTCGTTGTAGCGCCGTTATGCCAATAAGCTTCCTGTGCTTATAGTGAGTTTACTAGAACCGTGGATACCGGTACGCTAGTATTTTGTCTCCTTATGATTCGTGCTATGATGATATGAGCTCAGTAGCACTAACTAGTACCAACGACTGAACAACGTACATATATGCGGACTATTATACTAGGTATAGGTTTACCAAAAATCAAGCCCAACGATGTATCTGATGAGGCGAGCAACAGGTTACTCGGCAACATCGAGCTCGCGAGCAGAGGGGAAAGACAAATGTGTTAGTTGACTTTTGGAAGGTTTTGTTGAACGTACTTAGGTTTTTGAAAGTCTAATATCGAACTTGAAATCATTGGGTGGATGAGGTCAATGCGCCGTAATGGGATAAGTCTCGCTAAAATTAATGAGACTATGTTTGCACGTTATATCCGCTTAAATTATAAAAGTGTTATGTGAGTAGATAGAAAAGCTTGGTGGTTGAGGCCGTCTCCGATTGATGAAGTTGTTGTTCTGTGGAGGCAGGGTCGGGTCAAGATGAAATGTAAGCTACAGCGCTGGGTCACTATTGGAAAATGGTACATACTCTAATCATTGAATAAAGTCGTTTTGTTTCGACGTGGCGTAGGTTAATTTTTAAAATAAAAATATGAATAATAACGCTACGGTATGTAGGCGTCGTTTTTAATGTACAAAAACCAACGTCTGTATTGAAGTTTTTTTTTTTTTTTTTGTTTAAATGATGTCATAGTATGACAGTCGGGTGTTTGTGAAGTTGAGCCGAACATCGTATGCATTGGACTATTTGTTTCTTGAGGTAGAGTATAATACGGCGAGGTCGGTAGGTGGTGAGAGGTAGTGTGATGTGATTTTCTAATTATGTACGAGGGCGGTGCGTGGTTGGGAGAGTAGTAGATACTTTTTTTATTAATATGGTTGTGTAGTGTTAGTGATGTTGGGCTACCAGGCAGAGACCGGGTGTAGACAGTTGTGATTACATGTCTGTTAGTTCACGGGTGCAACTTGTCAGGAACTTGTAGCAAGTATGTTCAACTATCGAAGGGCTGAAGTGACGACAGTAGTACTAAGTTTGAGATATTGTAAGTATAGAATAACACAATCATTGAGGGCTGTATTATGGGAACATCAACTAATTGAGACACGGAATATAAATTACAACGCAGAGGTCATTAAAGAGAGTAATAGCAGTCAAGCGAAATAAAAGGAAGGTCATAAACGTGAATGTTTGAGAGACTCTAAGTATAATAAGCACGCGAATTGAATCGAAGAGGTACTGGAAACATCGGAGAGCTCAGAGTAAAGGGCATTGAAAGGGATATGATTGTTATACGTGAGGGAATTGATCAGGTACTAATGAGGCGGGTTTTAGGTTAAGCCGGGTGGGTGGTTTGATTATATCATCAGGATAGAGAGACTTGTACCTGCATTGTCTCTTAATTGTCATCTGATGAAGTCTCGTTGTTGTTGTAGCCAACGTGAGTATTTTCTTGTTGCAGAAGGGGGGTCTTGCAAATGTGCCAAAAAGAGATCAAAAGAAGGTTAAAATAAGAGAGGTATTTTTTAAAATTTGAAGAGAAAGAGGATATTTTTAGAAGGTACTGTGTGGGGTCTGGTCAGTCGCAGTTCCGTTGGGTGCAGTAGTGGCGTTGGAGATACGCAGTTGTCGAACGATGTGGTGGGTTGTGCATCAGGCCAGTAATATCCGTCGTAGGTTTCTCCTGGTTGTGCTAGTGAGCGCTACATTGGAAGTAGAGCGTGAAGGTACAATTTAAAGAAAGTTAATATAAAGAGTACATATGAGTCTTGTGTTTACAAGATGAGGCATGAAGTAGTCGTCTGAGGGCGAATCAGGTTATAATCCATTGGGGTCGTATGACATACTTTGTTTCGTTTCCATTGAACTATGCTTGTGGGTGTGCGGAGTGACGGTAGATGTAGGTTAAGTGAGTAATAGACCATAAGTAAGTGGTAAGTATAAAGATTGACTTGCCTCTGACGGTGTGGGTGACTAGTAAGTTGAGCGAGTGAAGGGACGTGATTACATGCGTCCATTGGCTAGGATGAGAACCTCGTAGAGGGAGTAGCGGTGGTGGGTGCGTCAGTGGGGGTAGGTCTATGGGGCGCTGTTAGAGTGTTTTTCAGCGGCGACCCATGACCAATTGAATCAAAATCAATTGAAGAGTTTCAGTTTAATGATTGAGGGACGAATCGGGCATCAGAAATCAAGTTGCTCACTACAAAAAAAATAATCGTTATTAGTTTTAAGTAAATCATGGGAAATATATTAATAAAAATATATGCTATATATAATATTTGTATTTAAAAACGTAATTAACACTTACTGAGAACCATCATGGCTAGAAGTTTATAATTTTCCCATATGTGCATGGGTGGGATCTTAATAGATTTTTCTGTTACGTAATTAAGAGAAACTATGAATTAGAGGTATGAGATCAATAACCACGCAAATTGAAGCCACTGATTATAACCCTCATCTCCAGATCTTTACCTGGCTATCTACTACTTTCACATCCCACCCATTTAGTATTAAAACAATTTAGGACAAACTTTAAATGACTTCAAACGTTTTAAACCAATCCTGGTAATTTCACCCCTAACACAAGCCAGTGTGGTAAGAACACAGTTGTCAAGATAGGCAATTGTTGATATCGTAAGCCACTGCTTATATTGTGTTGATCTTAGTGTAAGAGAGGGAATCAATCCATACGCAATGTTTGGTCATTAAAGTTAGCATTTTTCAGAGTCCAAAAGGCGTCCTTCGACAACATTAAAAACCAGTTACTTCAAGTCAAATTTCAATTAGTTTTCATAAAAAAGAACCCCCACCCACATCACTAACCTCAAACGAGCCTATCCAGCTTGAACAATTAATTTACCACAACATTCTTCTACACATGCAACTAGGATATTCTCAACTTTCTATTACCTGCTAATTAAGCACAATCAGCTAACCAGCTAAGCATCCATTAGCGCAAGAAACTCGTGCACACTCTATGCGAATTTTTGGAAATGCTAACTAAAAAGTCTATGGTCAACCCCGACCTGTTTTTATATGCTTACAACTTTACGTCTAACGACCCGAACCATAATAAATACGGTATAGCAGCTGAATTATTAGACCTACGTTACCTACTACAATTACTAGACCACAAACAGCCAAACCATTCGGATGGCAAAATCCCTACTCCCTCTCACTTTAAGATTGACTTTGCCTGCCTAACTACAAGCTTGCCAACGTAGCTAGTACTGAGGAGGTAGACAACATGTACATTTGGCGAGTTCACTATTAGTCCAATATTTCGTACTTTACTATATCCAAACGAACAATATTCGTTGTCAGGCTATAAGTACTGATGTATGAAGCAGCGACGGTCGGAATCATAGATGAGACTCAGGCAGTAGGCATTATAGGAGTAATGGGAACTACTAGGACTTTTGTGCTTTCTTCAGTGTTACTTGAAGTAATCACGCGACGTACTTGAGTTTTGTGATCACTATAAGCGTAACTGAATTATTATCGATTTGATTATTAATCTTCAAAAAAAAAAAATTGAAGAAAAGAATCACTTTTGTTGAAATTAATTCTTTTTTATTTTTGAATGAAAATAAAAATTTTAAAAAATTGTGTTCAAACATGGGGATTGTTAAAGATGAGAATGTGTGCGCATTTTGCGGTGAGGAGAAAGAGTTGTCGATTTTAATTTGTACGCTACGCAGTAGAATTGTACGAATTGAAGCCTCTACATGATTGAACCAACATTATTATTTTTTTTTTTTATTATTATATTATTCTTGTTGTGGTTGTTGTTGTTATTATAATTATTAAGGTAAATCAAATTGTTTCGTTAGGTTCTTAGTGCGATTCAAATTCTCACACTAGAATTAAAATAAAGTTTTAGGGTGATCGATCGAATCAATTGAGTTAGTCTCACGAGCTGTACACCATTATTTACATGCCATCTTATCTCAGTTGAAGAGCAAAAAGACAATAAGAGAAACGAAAAAGATGAATTTGTTTTTGAAGGTTCTTGTGGAGTATGATAATAATATAAAAACAAAATACCCCTCGTCGCCATCGTTGTTTATTATTATATTATTATTATTATTATATTATTATTATTATTATTATTTTAGAAAATATTTTGTAATGGGTAAGTTAAGAATAATAAAGTTAATAGAATATTTTATTACTAAAGCTTATATATAAATAGAAAAATAAAAAAGAAAAGAAAATGATAACTTTAAAAATGTCTTATCATTGTATAAGAAATAAATCAAAATGTACAAATTATCAATACACATTATTACACAAACATAATTTTTTATTCATATGGCTTTCAAAAAAAATAATTTTTATTCATATTATAACCTTACCCAACATTGAACCTTATTATTTTTATTATTATTAGTAGATTATAAAGTCTCATATATACTCCAACCAAAATAAACATAAGTAGCAATACCCTACATAAAAAAGTTCTCAACTCATATCTTCTCCATCTTGATACTTTTAACCTTGAAAATACTAACTTTTGCTATACTACCTCATTTTTCATAAGATATTCAAAGCCTCTACATAGATCTTGAAAGCAAAAACTTAAAAATAGGATGGAAGCCAAATGACGTTGTCATGCACGTGATAGGGCTCAACTCGTAAGGGAAACATCTGCAATGTATATTCTACTATCATGAGTAGCATCACAATGCAATGATAGTTCAATTCGTGAGACAAACGTCTGCAAAGGGTGTTATGTTGTCACGTTGGTCATCATTAACGCGAAGTGGTCGTGACACGCATGCTTCTGCAAGTTGATCAAAGCCATCACGAGGATGCAACATATTCCCGAAATATAAATTAAATAGGAAAAGTCAAATTTTATTTAGGGACTTTTAGACTTTTAGCCTTTGGGGACTTTTACACTTGTGTAGTTGTGTTAGTTACTTTTCTTTGGGAGAATTTAACTTTCATATTTACTCATTTTTTCTAGTCCTTAGAACGCTAGAATTCAATTTCCAATTCCAATTCCAATACAAGTTCTAGTTAGATTCAAGTTCATTTTCATGTCTTGGAAGTAAGGATTGAAGACTTTGATTTGCAATTTCTATCTCCTAGCTAATAGATAAGTCAATTTCAATTTCAATTTGATTTCATTTCATTGCATTTTTTATTATCGTCTTGCTATTTTGATTTATTACTTTGTGATTGCTATGGATTACTCTTTTGATCTTGAATCTATTGCTTTGATGATGTTAATTAATATAATTGTGTTTCGATTAGGAAGTGATCACCTAACCTAGAATCTAGGGGTGAATCAACATTGCTTCACCTTTGAGAAAAGGGAAGTAGGGGATGCCAAGATCAAGGTATTTAATGAAATGCTTCTTAGACGACACTCATGAGTCATGAGAATGTCCTTAAGTGTTCTAGGAGTGTGGAAACCTGAAAAGGTCTCTTCCCGGTTAAATGACATCCGTCATCAAGCCAATTGACTCTTTCTCTTATTCACAGTTCGGTTATGTTGCTTTGATCTAATCCAAGTTCCTATTCAATTTCCCTTTGCCTTTCCGACCTATTCTTAACTGTTATTCCTTCCAATTGTTATTTGTTCTGTTACTTGCATCATCCAATGTTTGTTTAGGGTTAAGATTTTCATAAGAAGATTTAGTACTTTATGCTTGCGAGAGACATAAGCTTTGCATCTATCGCCAATCCTTTGAGAACGACAAACTCACCATAATATTCCGTCAATCAATTGTATAAGTCTATAAGATACTATCAGCAAAGTAAAATAAAATAAAAATCCCTTTTACAACATAACTCCTTGGATTCTTGTTGGAAGGCCAGGTACAACATATATAGCTGTTTTAGCTGCACTTGATGCATATATACCCTGGCAGACAATCGTAAAATTTGCATTGAGGAGTACTCACTACTGCACAAACACTATATGATTGTGTGATGGATCTTCTTACTTTGTCCTATTATATTGAGTAAGTGTCACGGGATGCTATGCACAATGAGTTGTGCCCACGACTGCATATATGCCAAAACATACTTGCCTACTTAATTGTACTCTTGCGTAAGTCCAAACAACACTACATTACTTGTTATTTAAACCACATTATTATCAATTTATGATGACACTTAACTAACTAGAAGGTTATGAATTGGCACATGCAACAAATGACAACCAATTCCACAAGGTTCCAAGTTTGACGTACTCCTAGTAGGAGTGGTCTATAAGCCTTCTCGATTTGAGCCAGTCAGGTATGGGCAATCTAAGCTGGTTTACTTCATTGTGGTTCTTCCTGACTGAGTCACAAGGTGATGAGCTTCACCCAGAACGCATTTTCAGTTTCTGATAGCAGTTGCAGGATTTCCTGTAAATCAAAGGAAGACATAATTTTATTAGGGTATCATACCTTAAGTAGTGTCACAAGATTATCTTGAAAAATTAGGGCGTTTACATACTAAGAATGGAATGATTAGACGACAATTCAATCATGCTTTTAATACCAAATGGTTCTTTTGAATCCGTGTTCTTCCAAAGGTGTATAATTAATTTCAAGTGATTTGTATGTGTGGAAACGATTTGATGGGCTAAAGAAGAATTGAAGTGTGTGTGATTGATGGTGGAAAGGTATTCAACTAATTCTATTTTGTTTTTATTATATTGCACCTTTAATAATTTGTTGATAAGTTAAAGGTAGCATGTTACCCTCACCAACTTGCTGAGACTTTCCTGTTTCTACAGGAACTTAATTGTTTGCAACAACCGCTGATTATATTATGTCTTTTCTTCCCAACTTTTCCTTAGCTTGTTCATATTACTGCTAAGTACCTTGTGCTCAGATGACACCTCCAATGGTGGATCTAGAAACTTTTTCCAGTGGAAGCGAACCATAACAAAAGAGATAGTTTGAAGAAAAAAATTGAACACTTAAAAGAAGTATAACCATAAATATTGTTGGATATGTGCGAAAAATAAATCACATCAAAACTTTATAAAAATATTCACATACAACAAAATATGAGACATAATTAATTGATAAAAAATTTGGGAATAAAAACACAGTTATTATGGTTGCAAAAACCACACACATTATATATATATATTCATATAATATATATATATATATATATATATATACTATATATATATATATATGTGTGTGTGGTTGCTGTGTGTGTGGTTGTGTGTGGTGTGTGTTGTGTGTGTGTGGGTGTGTAAATCTATCAGGATTAGTTAATATTCACTACTAAAATTATGAATTTCCGACCACCTTGAAAGTGATATTAAATCAAACGTTGATTACCAAAAAGGTGTCGAAATAGCAACAAAGCGTTTTTGCCGGATACAAAAGTGATCGAACAAGACTTTCCACTTGATTAAGATCAAGTTCAGTTGGTCGGAATTCCATAATTTCCATTAGTGTTTATCAAGTTATTAAGAAATTGTGTGGCGTGAAAAACCCCAAGCCATAATCAATTTGTGTTGAATAAACACACATGGTAAGATTTGAACATTGGTCATTCTTAAGACTAATCACATGCTTTGCACCACCTAATCTTAACCATCTCTTATTAATTTTTTTTTCATACTTATACTAAAACATGTACCTAAATACATATACAATGGGTTATAATTGGGGGGGGGGGGCGGGTGAGTGGGGACAGCCTGCCCCAATGCTAGACCGCGACTGGGCACCTCTGTGGTTCCCTTTGAGGAAGTCACAGGATCGAACCGGTGATGGGAGTATTGACTCTTTGAGCTGCAGTAGTTAAGAGAAAAGTAATATAACATATACTGTCTGTAATAGGGTTTTTCAAAAAAAAAGAAAGCTTTCATATACTAGTCTACTTTGATATGCCTATTTTTCAATTCCAAGTCTTAGGTGTATTTACCGCGTAATTAATGAACTTTATTGCATCAATTATCAATTCATTGCAATGCATGTTACAACAACTGCTTTGTGGTATTACAAATTTGAAATGAAATGCAGAAGTTTCACTGCCCAACATTTCTCGATGATGTGCAAATCATAAGATTTCAGTAGCTATTACAGTGTACAATATAAATTTATTTGGTCACAGAATAATAAGTTAGTAATGAAATAATATATTGGAATTGCTGATTTCCCTTGGTTGCTTTTTGGTTGCTAACTACTAAGAATAGTATTTTCAAGAATTAGCTATTTCCCTTCGAAAGGAAATATCATTTTCTAAGCCAAATATGTTATTTGTGCCCCTGAAAGAGGTGCTGAGTACTGTGAGTAAATTTTCGCACCTGAAAGTCATAATTCGATTTTGCAACACCTTCTTGGTCAATCCACTTGCACAAGGTTTCTTAGTGTGATTTGAGGTTCTATTACACAGAAAGTATATCCATGGTTTACTCATGCACATCCTCATATAATGGTTTCAGGTTTCCCTCGTAACCTAAAAAAAAAATGTTATTTCTCTTCCTTTTTTCCTATTATAGAGTTATATCTATTATGTGCCATTGATCTTTTCCTAATTTGATAAAAATGAAGTCAAAAGGTTTTTGAACTTTACTACATTAGAGCTATGATGTTGAATTAGTCTTCATTATGGTGATTTTTTCAACGTTTATTTAGGGTTTTGTAATTCATTTTTAATTAGGTTAATTAATTGGTATTTTTTAAGTCAGTTAAATAAATTGGTATTGACATGCATAGAATATAATTGAATTAAGGATTGTAATTGTGTTAATATATTTATGGGCTTAGAAAATGTAATTATACACATTGTATTAAGCAAGGGAAAAAAACATAAACTACGTTCCCTTCGTCACAACTAGCTCATACTCCCAACGTTCCCATTTTGTTTCGTCAGGAGTTTATTTTTAATTCAATTTTCATAATATTACGTTTAGATTAATACCCAAAATCGTCCTCGACTATTGGTTTTTCTCAATTTCGCCTAAACGACTTGGTGACCTAATATCGTCACAGACTTTTGTGTTGTCGCTTCAATTTAGTCCTCCCATTTGTTATCGTCAAATGGTTAAATAAAGGGACAATCAATAATATCAATATTTGACCTCTCTTTACTTTCAACTGTGAAGTGAAAATCCTCTTTTTGTACGAATTACCCAAAATTACTCTCAGACTACGAAATCAAATTTTATATTCGCAGTTTAGAGTGATTCTGGGAGTAATTCGAAAAAAAGAGGGATTCACACTTCACATGTCTATGAGTAAAGAGATGTCAATATTAAAATTACTGAATTGTCTATTTATTTACACCAAATGGACAGAATAACAAATGAGGGACTAAATTGAGCAAAAAACACAAAAGTCTGGGACAAATTTGAGCGAAACACAAAAACTTGGGACGACATTAGGTCACCAAAAGTCGTTTAGGACGAATTGAGAAAAACCACTATAGTCTGATGACGATTGAGTAATTAACTCATTATGTTTAGTATTAGTATATTAACATTATATATTTAGAAAACTACATTAATAAACATATTAAACACAATAAATCAAGTTTAAAAATTGTTTAAAAAAAATAAGCAAATAAAGAAAGGAATTAATTTGGGAATATTGTATATCTAGTTTTTAAATGCATTAGTAAAATGATGATCCAGAGTCGATGAAGAAACTTTCAGTGAGTTATAGGGTTTTAGCAATCCACAAATAAGATAGATGAGGAATTCTAATAATGCGGTTTAAGAGAATGCACATTAATAATATGGTTTAAATAATCGTAGAGTGGATATAAGGTATCTTACAGCATATGTTCACGTCTACAATCATGTACAAATCGTGCAAAGGTATATCTTTCCTATTCATTATATTGAGCTAGGAATCATGAGATGCATGTCAGTCAGTGGGGGTCTAAGCGAAAAACTCACGTAATCGCAAATAGCACCCTCCATGAAAACCTGTACGTACATTTAACTCAAATTTCTATTAAAATATATAGGACATGTTAAGATTAAAACGCCATTCACAAAGTGATATCAAAATGCATAAGATAAAAGTCTACAAGGATTACAAAATAAAACAATTAATAAAATGCTTTATGGCACACGATAGTCACGTGTACAGTTACTCACTTCAATTGTCAACAATGTACATTATTACAACTCACGTATTTGTCTCCA
Organism: Ipomoea purpurea; assembly: GCA_009835305.1. Taxonomy (NCBI): domain Eukaryota; kingdom Viridiplantae; phylum Streptophyta; class Magnoliopsida; order Solanales; family Convolvulaceae; genus Ipomoea; species Ipomoea purpurea. The sequence continues at coordinate 7,219 of VALG01008098.1, read as the reverse complement.
GGTATTTATCGTCTTATCGGATGATATTATGGATATGCAATCCCACCATGTGAGAGTCCAAACACAAAAATCAGCTATTATATTTCTACATTACTAAGTAGTATCCATGGTCTCTATTGCCTGAACAATAATCTCTAAGGGATCTCTATTTTACCCAATATAATTCTGTAGAAAATGGGGATATTTTATTATTAATTTTTACTTTTGTTTTTTCTGAATAAGGTCTTAATTCCATTATAGACTCTAACTGGATAATTTACAATGAATTGCATTTAGGACCGCACCTGAAAAGTAAATCTTATTTAATGAGTTCGAAGTGCGAGTATCAGCTTTGCGCTATACAGAGGCCACTTCTTGGTATCCGGAAATATAACCGGCGTGATTAGATTTCGCCATATAGATTCTCTCAGACAGCTCTCTCTGCTATTAGATGCTTCAAAAGTATAAATCTATATAATCGATCATCTTCTTCAAGATGGAAGAGATCATGACAATTCCATAACCCTATACCAAAGTAGCATATCGAGGCATGCATATTGCATAACAAGTATATGATCAGAAACTATTATTTAACAATTATGGACACAGGTTATTAATATAACATAGCTTATTTCAGAAATTTATCTATAGTCTCCGGTGAAAGCCGGCATCATATTCGAAGAGAAATTTGAGAGTATAAAAGGAAGGTGCATACACGGAAGCTATCTAAATCAAGGTGCTTGGCTTGTAGAGCTATTAGTTCTTTGGAGTACTACTTGAGAGAGCTACACCGAAAACAGATAAAAAGAGAGACAATAAAGAGACATAAAAGAAGTACATTACATATTCCTGTACATATCGATAAATTCTAGACGGAATCAGTCCATCGTGTTAAGACATATAACACAAGCGAACTAGCGAAAGGACACATCTTTTCTGAGGTAATTCACACATCTCTCTTATAGCGAACAACTTATAACGGAACTTACTCTATTGACTCATGTAAGAGTGTCTCTATAGGCAAGCATACAGACATTGCTATAAAGAGTGAAGGAATCACCTGTCATGCATACCCCTATAATCTTCTCTCTTTTTGACCTTCAAACTGGTTAATAAAGACAATTAGTTAATTTGTACTTACATTCCGCCGATAAGATTCATGAGGGTTGGGAAGAAATAGAAACATTGCAGTACAACTAAAATACGAAAAAAACAAACATCTTGAACCAAAGAAAAAGACACATTTTATAATGAAGAATGTGTAATATTATAGTATAAACTATGCAAATACTAAAATGCATTAATACTGATTCTAATATCTATATAAGCGATGGTATCCGGTGACAATCACAAAGGGTGACCTGATAATTGATGCTATAAATTATTGCCCTAAAATCACAAAATAATATTGACGACAAGTCACTTTAGATTAATAAAATTAAAAAATAATTATGTCAATGAATATATTAGATAATACTCTACAATCAACATGGAACAATTGAGTGTTATTTATTGTAATTACTTATATGATATATGAGACATAATATTATCTGCAAGACGAGACAGAGATATTATAATAGCATATATCCATATAGTCTTCATAAGGTCTTACCTTACATTATCAACAACAAGGACCATCTTGAAAAAAATTAATCTTAAATCTTAACTAGGAAACTTTAGTTATTTGAGAATAAATAGGGCAATTGTGGAATATTTATATATTCTTAAGCGTTCTAATAACTAGGACTAAAGAATTCATTATAATAATGATGATATAATAAAATTTACTGATAAATAGTTATTTAATAAATGCGCATAAAAAAGAAATGAAACTATATGTACTAATCCATTATCTTAAACACAGAGCGTAGTAAAAGAGATCCCACATAAGGACGGTTAAAAAATAGTGCTTAATCACATCGAGTCACCCAAAATAAAAAAATTTGATCGTTATTATTTACAGCCATCGAATATTCAATAGATAAAATTATGATATTTCTAGGGTCCAATATGTGCCTGGACGAACCTTCACAGTTGATTGAGCTTTGCAATTCAACAATTCAACCCTTAAAAAGCACATGTTTAACCTTATAACGAATGCTGCTCTGACAAACCACTAGTTCGCGGTGTTTATTGAGTAGATATTTCCAAACATAAAAAATGAATACTATTATAAACATAATAATTTTAAACAATCCCAATATGGCAAGCGAAATGCTCTAACGTAATAATTGTAACAAACAAAAAATCCAAACTGGACGAACGATAGAATTCTTCTGTGTCTGCCTCAACTGCCTGGCGTCCTATGTTTCCTGGCCAGAGATGAAGGTTACCTTCTCCGTCTATGATAGCTGAACTGACCATGGAAAACATACTGACAGAAGGTGGTTTCCACCTTATCCGTACTGTCTTCTGAGCCGGCCCATGGAGTACGTCAAAGTGTGCCTCTTCGTCATTGCACTCATTTATGACGGCGCAGTACTAACCGGTTACCTTTCACACGTATTTTCCTCCGCCAAGATATGGGTGTATTAGTGCCCATTGCAGCGCGACGGCCGTGTATACGAGAGAACGTCTTTGTCTCCGATCTGAGTGGTCTCTCCGATTCGAAAATCCTGAACCAAAGATGGACGGTACCTTATCCGTCTCTAACCATGGAAACGAAGGACCTTCGTCTCTAGCCATGGAGACGAAGGGTCTCTTCTCTGCGAGTATAAGACATGGCCAGAAAGTACTAAGGAACTAATTCTTCCAAAAGTGGTCCCTCTAACAGATGAGTAGTCTATAGTATTATAAAGAATATGTATTGTAGAAAATTTTTTTTTTAGTATGTTAGTCTTAGGTATATTATAATTATCTTATTTTATTATCATATTATGTTTAAATAATAATATTTATAAGTGTTTGATAAACCAAGCCTAACATCAGTAAATAATAAAGATCCTTATTTTGGATTAAAATTCTGTAGAAGTTTGTGTCTTGTATTAGGTAAAATTCACTCAATTGTATTTATATTAAGATAATTGGATACAAGAGTTGTAATTCAATTTGTATTGTGCAAGTATAAAGTGGTCTTATTTTATCCTTAAATATGATTCCATAAAACGATATATCTAATAATGTCTTATTATTGAATAATATAGCTACAATTAATAAAAGCGAATTAGCAAAATACATATAATTGATATTAGTGCTAATAATGTATCCTACGTTTAATGGAGTATACATGTTTGTTACATTTTGATCATCTATTATATTAACTTTGTCCAGAGTATACAAAAATGATTATAAGACCATTTTTATACACGTTACATTTCTTTTTTCTTTTTTATTTTATATTCTATATCATTTTGAAAAGTTGCAATTTAGGGGTTGTTTAGTTTTGACATTAATAGAGTAAAAGCGGGTTATTTAAAATAAGTATGAATTTTCTTGGTTGTAACTATTTTATGTCATGTTTACTATAGGCACATGTACCCTTATCTCTAGCGAGATATAGGTGAATTGATAATGATTTCTTTAACATCAAATAATATTGATTGTTTGGAATTAATATGATATGCATATCCATATAATAATTGAGAATAAAAGATTTAAAAAATACAAAAAAAAAAAAAATAAATAATAAAAAATACTAAGTAACAAAATAAATCATACAAAAACACGATTGTATAATCAGGCAGATACATCTGATAGATGTAGTGATATTGATTGTGTTTTTGGTGATAAAGTTATTTTTCATTGTATCTAATACCCAACGGACAAACCTTGTCATAAAACACTATAAGTCATAGGCCGTGATCAGTTACTTTCTTGAATTGATTGATCTTTATTGCTCTCAAATCATGATTGAATGTATATGGTGATTGCTGACTATATGATACCATATATATGGTGTCAGCCGTGAGACTAACTCAATTTGATTCGATCAATGACACACAACATAAAAATATCTTATAATAATATAAATTTAAAAATAATAATAACTAAGTGTAATAAGAGGAAATAAATCGCACTAAATGAAAATAATAATAATAAAAAACAATCCATAACAGAAACAAATGCATGAATTGCATCCCTTAAATAATTATTAAATAACAACACAACCATCTAATACAAACGGAACAATTTCCAAAGCAAATCCAATAAGAACAAAAATAAATATAAAAATAAATAAAATAAAAAGAGACATAAAAAATCATAAAAAGCATGTTGTTCGCAGCAATGCTAATAGACGACATATCAAATATTCTCCAGTTATCATTACAAATAATAGTCGTAAATGCTGCGATAACGTCGCGTTTTTATCAATTGAAAGGATTATATAATAAAAAATTCTGAGAACAATATCCCTCTATATAACTCTCTGTCTTCTAAACGCAAAAGTATGATCAACACAAACACCCCAGCACATCATCATCTCTATTAACAATCTAAATATCCGCTAGCTTTCTGAGATACCACTATGTGTGTTGTTAAAAACTCATTTTATGATACCAACACACTCACACATAGATTATTGATATATAATTAATATATGTATAGACAATACATTCAGTTAAAACAAAACAAGTGATTGCGTATTGGCGATGCCAGAAATATCTGATTTTTTTGAAGGATTTGAGACGAGATAATTGGAGAAATCTAAGTGGAGGAGCAGTGAGGCGGGGGCGAAAAGTACGGTTGACAGGATATCAGAGAATCATTTATCAAACATAGGTAAAGCAACATTAAATACAAAAATATAATTTAAAAAAAAATTAAAATAATATTACACACTACCTAAGAATAATATCAATCAGATCGACAATAAAATCATTGTTATGGAATAGCGCGAAAAATAAAACACATCGGAAACTTTATAAAAATAATTCTCTAAAACAAAAGATGATATAACACTATAATAATAATGTATAGATAATAGCAAATACAGTCTCTGAATAGATACTATATCACGATGATGAGTAGATACTTTCTCACATCTCCAATTTAATTATAAAAGGATAACGTATATTATTAAAATATCAAATATATAATGAATTATTATTCACAACAAATAAATAAATATAGTGAAATTACCTAAGAAATTAAAAAATAGTTATAAAAATTAATTATATTGTTGGATAGGAGCGAAAAATAAATAACACATCGCAAACTTTTATAAAAAAGAAATAAATTAATTCTATTTATTAACGACTTAACAATATTGAATGCCTAAAGTGGCATAAAAATTGACATTTTGAGTATTAAGCAGAGTCAAGAATTGAATAGAATACCTTCCTACGGAATATGGAGATTATAGGATTAATATGACTAAAACAATGGATATGATTGCCTGAGGTTTTGTGGTTTTATATATTAATTATATAGTATGTTATATTGATTGATAAATAATAAAGAAGTTTGAACCCTTGATCTTTTATAATTAATTATCATATTAATCAATTTGCTTCCTACCTAAGAGAATCATAATATCTAACTACATAATTCTACATTAAGAACACAGTTAGAGTGAGTGATTATAGACTTTGTATAGTACAAAACTAATTGACAACTAAATTTAGAGCAAGGTGTGCACATTTTTTGGTAAATATATTAAACTAATTGATGTTTATGATGAAGGAGAAGAAAAACCTATATAGAAACTCGTATAGATAGAACTAGATTGGCTGTTTGATCAAAGATATGAGGAAAACATAGGCTATGTGTTTAAACATTCTTATTAATATTGAGGTATAGAAAAAATGGTTTGGTAAAATATAATATGTATACTCACTAAGATTCATGGACTCTAGTATAGGACTTTTGTTTATAGCATATATTCAAATTTCATATGAATAAATAATAAATAATCTAATTTGAATTATTTGATATAGAATATCGCTCTCTGAGAGAGTTAAACCCTTATTGGTATTATATGTATTTACAAACTTAATGATCTGCTGTTAATCTTCTCATTTGGGAGTTGGAAAAAGCTAATATATTGGTGAAACCCAATACAATTAACGGTTAATTAAATAAGAGGAAAAAAAAACTCAAAATTATAATTATAATATATTATATGATATCTCATTTGAAATATACAACTTGCATATACATTTGTGATCTGAAAGACTAATATTTAATAGAATACCGTATAGTCTATGTATACGCTAGGTTATAGGAAATTCAGGCCTATTTTTGACCAATTTACTCCATAATAATAAATTACGTATGGCTAATTGTATATATCTTATGTGTGACTTATTGAATAACAGACTATATACTTCCTGAAGGTTTAGGCGTGTATCGAAAATGATTACGTCAACTTTATGCGAGATATGAGATTAAGTTGATGAACTATTGCAATCACATAAAGTGGTCACTGGACTAACTCGGATGACTTCTTGAATTCTCAAAATTTAATTAAATTAAGTATATTATTAAAGTAAAGACTGAGAGAGGGTTATAAATATAATATGAAAGTTGCTTGATTCAGTATACACTATGAGATATTTAAATTCACAAATTTATAAATAATCTCCTCTAAATTATTTACACTTATGATGAATTCTTTAATATACTAAAGGAAAAAGAACTAGTGGATTTACAAATAAGCTATATTATAGTCAACTATTCCTCCAATCTAAAATGACATTTAAGAGAATTGAAGATAATAATGTCTAAGATGTACATATTGTCTTCCATCAAGTTGCCAATATGGACAAGATTATTATGTGAATTATTCTTTGCTCATTGACTAAGTAATGTGCAGTACTATAACTGATGTATAGAGTCTGTTTCTAAGACACAAATCTTAATGGTCAAACTCTATATGTTTAGGATGATACATATTTTATAATAGAAAAACAGTCTAAAAGGTATTGATAATATTCTTTCTTATCTCCAAAAGTTCTAATTTACATTCATATTGCTTCTAAAAGGATTAAAAATTAGAAAATTTTTAGTGATAGTTGTGACAACATACGATTATCGTCTGAAGGATTGTGATACAATAACTATTTCCTCCTTTTTATCAAGGTACTCACTATCTAAAATGAGAGACCCATTTAATTGTATCTGTGTGCACCTTGAGGACAACACTATCTTCCTGCTTACTTGCCCTTGCATGTTGTCCTCAAGTATATAAATGAAATATACTTAATTATTTAAGTACCTCAATATGGTCATTGAACACTCATAAATGGGTCATAATCTTTGTTTCTTTGCTCCCAAAAGATTGGGAATCTTCCGCATAACA
>VALG01008097.1:0-13463 GCA_009835305.1 Ipomoea purpurea | reverse complement strand
GCAACTAGAGTTAATGAAGATGAAATGTTCCTCTTGGTCCTGCCCGAACCTGCCTGACAGGAAGCGCATGTGCCCGTGCCTTCTGCCCAATTAAATTCCAAGCATTGATTCCACAGCTCCAAAGGTTCCCCTAAACACCTACCTTATAATATTGGGCTGGTATTCCGCCAAAAACGATGAAAATGGTGTTCGAGATTCAAATCGAAAAGCCGCTGGTGCTTTTTTGGGTATTTAAATCCTTGTCATTATCCATTTGGTCATTGTTGCGCTAACCAGCCCCATATATATGAATGGTTTTTTTTTTGCCCAACTTGGTGCTTGAGGTGCTTGGAAATTTAGAAGCGTGTTTTTTGAGCCTGAGGAGAAAAATTTGAAGATAAATTTGACGGCCCGCCAGCGAGAGATTAAGTGAAAGAAAATTTTGAATGATGGTTAATGGGAAGAGTCCCCGCGAGCTGGGCTTCTGGATTGGTTGGTTGAGCCAGCAAAGGTTTTGTCAGCTTTGCGCGGTTTCCAAATGTCCCACCCTTGTTTGGGAGTCATTGGTGAGTACTGTTAGGCTAGGTTACCTCTAAAAGGCGATGCGATTCCATGCCGACCGACCCAAATCTCCAGATAGCCCCCCACAATCGATCAAAGGATTTATATTGTTTAATTTGGTTTTGGAACGAAGAGAACTAAAGGGAAATGATTAATTTGAAAAAATGATGGTAAAAAGCGTAAAATCATGTTGAGCATATACTTTATAGTGTAGTTGTCAAAGAAAAAAAATTAAAATGTCCTTGTAATAAATAATATTTTTTTGTGTGTAAGCTACGAGATGTTTCTGGGTTTTCTCCGTCCAATTTTATGATTCCCGGACTCACCTGATTAATCCCTGTTCGTTCCGGGAGGCATGGAGATCCGAATCCGGATTATCCATAGAACACCGGCCACAAAGAAGCTCATTTGTCATCCCATTTAGGTTCCTTCTAATAATAATAATAACTCCCTTTTTTAGTAAGATGGGAGAGATAGGATTGTCCTGTACAGTACATTATTTTTCTTCCCATATATCTTGGATTGCAATTCTTGGTGGAAGGGGTAGGATTTTCAATTCCATGGAATGAGGGAATTGCAATTCTGTCTCTCAAGTAAACAATGTAAATTACATGTTAAAAAATTAAGGTAGGAAATGAATTTTCAATCAAACAACCGATAATTGTGGTAGCTTTCACCATTTTTGTTTCTAAAACCTTGGTGAATGAGGTTAAATTATGCAAAAAGGCGCCCATAACAAGATCAGTGACTCTATGATTGCCAATGGAAACATGAATTGGTCATCTAGTTAAACTGTGTTCTGATTACATCACTCTTCACTCCCAATAAAAGATTGCACCCTGATGGATTTAATTAATCTGGGGGGTGTGCCCGAATCACTAAATCCGGATAAGAATATGAATAATAAATAATAAATAAATAACGAATGATATAGTAAAGAGGGCCGTGAGAAAACCGTAAATTGTAATTAAATGGCCTGAAGAATGCTGGGCCTATTAATAATTAGTATTTTCAGGACAAATGTGTGTAAAGTATCAACAAGATCGCCAGGTCTTTGAATTGGGGGAACAAAAGGGTTGGTGGGTTTTTTAATACAACTGACCTTCCATCCCCTAAAAACCGCGCCAAAAACCCCGCCCATTAAAAGCGGGGGGTGGTTTTTTGATTCGCGTAGTTGAACGCGGGCCGGGCCGCGCGAAGCCACGGCCTTCCTTCGACCACAAAGTGGTCTAAAGGTCGACGGACGACCTCGTATCCGGCGACACCTCCGACGTCCAAAATGTCCCGACCTGCCTCGTGGACGGACCTCCAGTTCATGGACGAAACCTCTCCAAGCCCGGGTCGGCCTGACTGATTGGGCCCGAGGTCCCCAAAGGGGCCCGAGGCCGTCGTTGGTCCGAGGCGCATAAAGTCCCGGGGCCGCCCGATTGGGTTACGGGGGAAAGACTTTGGTTTCCGGTCTTTGGCCTCCTCCCGCGATCCGTAATATATCCATCACATGCACACTTTAAAATAAAAATCTGTTATTTTTGCCCAATTACTCAATGTCTTAAAATATCTTGACGAAATTTGAAGAGATAAAATCATAGGAAATATTGGAGGTTTACAAGATAATCGGCCCATTCTTCTCCTTGAAATGAGAAATCCCCGCAAAATATGGCACCTATTTTATTACCTAAAGAAGTTTGAATTGATTAAATACCCCGTTGTGTTTATTATGTTTTTATAAAGCCACAATGTCCCGGTAAAGATCCCAATGGGTGACCTGGTACATGGGAACACTTCCATATTGACGGTGATTTCCAAGTGGCGACACAGCCCCCTGGCCGAATTGCCGCTAACGACCCCGTACGCCTATGTCCAATCCCTTCGCAAGGGTTTGATACCCCCTTATTTTCCTTTACCTTTGGGTTTTTCTTTTTTGAGGATGGTAACAAAAACATAAAAATTTAAACAAGCTAGAACTATCGCCACAAATCGTTTTGGTGTCTTTAAAAAACCAAAAATAAAAAAAAAAAAGGGTTGGTTCGAAGTTAATGGTGGAAAAACGCATTTGGGGGAACTAATTCCTATATAGTTATAAATACGTTTATTTTAACCGGTCCAATAAATAAAATACATTTATTTTAACGCCTTATAAATGTTTTATTAATTCTGACAAACCCATAAAGTAACAAGTTATTTTTTAATAAAATACAATAAATACATTATTTTTTAACTTATAATATAATTATTCTAACTTTATATAAAATTAGCGGACGACCGTCGTTTTGTACGAGCGAAAGGTCTATAGCAAGCAAGCAACAACAAATAATTTTGACAAAGAAATAGTACATGCCCATAGCGGTGGGCCATTGTTATACCGTCACGCACGTTCACAAGCACAGCATAGCGAATTTGTGCGCCCCACGCCTCAATAAACAAACGTCATTTTTTTTTTGCTTTTTTCATTTTGTTTGTTAAGTTTTTATGTGAGGAGTTGAACCGGCCGACAAGTGTTGTAATGTGTATCCCTGTTATATAATTATATAAGCATTATGTTTATACAAATTATGTTAGCATTTATTTTTATTAACCAATTATATGTTAAGGCATTTGAAAAGCAAATATTTATTTTTTAATAGAAGTTAAAAAGTTTTATGGTGTAAATTTATGTTTAAGAAAATTTTAAAATAAATGCCGTATTAATGTTAGATTATGTGTAATTATCTTTTGTTTCCAAAGAAAAAGAGTAGTGTACATTCTGTTATACCAATTATGTAAACATTCTCGAAACATGAAAATTTTTTAAAAAAAAGTTAACAACTGATAGCAGAAAAGTGAAAACTTCCTATAAAGAAGAAATACCCAAAAGACAATCATTTTATTCACACATAAGGGCGACATGTAATGCTGGTGGTGAGATTATAAATTGCATCAACGGCAGCTGACATGGCATAGCTCACAATCTTGCTCACCACGCACACGTCTGGTCTTCATATAATATAATAACAACAAAAATGCTTTTAACCAGAGAACATCCATTCAATAATAGTATACCTAATATCACAGTTACTCCACCATCACAAAATCATACTACAAATATAATAATCACGCCCCAAGAACGTCCTTTATTATTTTATTCAACCCCTCCCCGGCGATTTTTAAAACTTTGGTAATTCATAACTATGTTTATAGAAGGTGAACACCTCAATAAGTCAAAACGTTTTGGACATTTTATCCATATGTTACTAATAAACAATTGAATAATTTTGAATTACATGTCCGAAATCTACAAATGAAATCCAGTAAACCGTGAATAACTTCAATCCATTTTATCTCTCCAAACCCATCAAAACTTTGGAAATTTTGGAGTAAATTTCTATATTCACCAATAAATGTTAAAAAACAGCCTCCAAAAAAATCCGTTTGAAATAATAGGTATATATATTAAATGCCATAGTTAGTTATTGCCTATTTCAATTGAGCCGTAAGATCCTCAAATTATAATATGGAAAATTCACAATGAAGATTTTTGTTAAAATTAACAATAGTTTTAAATTAATAAAGTAACTTATTTTTTTAAGAAATAGCTTTTTTAATAGCCGAAATTTTTAACAAAATTTCAACAATTCTTTAAAATATATATGAATATTTAATATTTTAATTTGTAACATTGTGGATATATAGGAAGAAAAGTTTATAAAAATTTTTCAACCCTATCCCTCCACTCGGGCTTTGTCTGCTTTTTAATTTTGTTTCACCGTTTAAAAAAAATATGCCTTTTTGACTTTGCCCCTTAATACCACATTTTGACAAAACAGCTAACCATTCAGTACTAAGCAATTTTCAAATCCAAATTAAAAAAATGTTACCAAGAAAATTTTTGAATTTATAAATTGTCAAATATAAAATTGATTTTAAATATGTAATTTGTTATATTTACCCTTAGTTCTATTCAAATGTTGATTTGGACACTTAACATTTTTAAGTTATACAAATTGATCACTTTTTTTTTTTTTTTTTTTTTATTTATAGTGATAAACTTATTATTTTATTTTTTCCTAATATTCATTTATGACATATCAACCAAATTCTTATATTCCTTAATATTGTCAAAGCCGAATTTGCCAACACTATTAAAATAAACGATTTAGAGAGAAAAAAAATTTGACTTTTATTTGTATATTAAGACGCTTTTGTTCCCAAAAACAAATTTATATTCTATTTTGTTCTAAGTAACAATAATTTTGTTTAAACAATTAACTCCAAATTTTTTAAAAAGCAAAACTTAAATGATGCAAAAATAAGTTGGCCATAAATGTTTTTTGAAAAATAATAATCACTCATGGCAAATGGGCGAATTAAAACAAATTAAATATATAATATATAAATATATTATATATGAATATATTATATATATATATTATATAATATATATATATTATAATTATATAATAACACTTCAATAAAAAAAAAGCTTAAAAGCCTGTACTAAATAATTCAAACTTTAAATTAATGTTTCCAAAAATTAAAACACTTAACTAAAGGGAATCCAAAAAATGAAAAGATAAAAATTAAAGAATAATCTTTTTAACTTAATACAATTGAAATTTATTTTATGAGATTCAATATCTGTGACATAAGAATTGTTAAATCAAATATTTTATACCTTTTTTACCAATATTTCGCTAATTTTACCGCATCCCCGTTAATAGGGATGTACCATTAATTTACCAAACAAAATCCGTTTTACATAACCATTAAAAGCGTTGCACGACCCCTATTAGGAAACCATTATTATTCCAATGTTTAAAATGAAATTTTTAAATTATTTGATAGTTTTCAGCAGTTTTCATCAACCCACCAACACCATGCGTGGCCACACACCGGACCACTAGTGTGGGATCAAACTGCGAATTGGAGAAATGTTCTAACTTGGCCATACATGGTAAGCACCTGGACCTCCCACTGGAGTAATACGCATTAGGAGAGTTTGCGAAGTAGGTTTCCCTCCCAAATTATGCTTTTTTTTTTGCTGAAAATAAACATAGAAATTAGCAGACCCAATTGCTTTGTAAAACCAACCCGATTTTTAGCTCCTAATGTATTAATAGCACTTATTTTATTTCAACCCCATATAAAATGCAATATTATAGTAAAGATAAAAGCCTAAGTTAAATGGTATTTTTTTGGATGAAAAGATTATTATTTTTAAAATGAAAACTGTTTGAAAATGTTAATTTTAATCCATTAATCCAAAAAGTTTTTTTTTATATATATAAAATTTGTGAAATTTAAAAATAAAATTTTGTACCAAACGAAAAATTTGCCTCTAAAATATTGAAATGTGACAAAAACTAATGGGGTAAAGAATTGTATTAGAAATAAATTGATGGACTGATCAGCAAATAAAATTTTTGAAAGAACTAAATACGCAAAATTAGCAATTGCCCGTCAACTCTCTCTGTCTATCTGCCCCCAGGTTTCTTCTACTTTCTCTCTCTACACATTCATTTCTCCCGATCCAGGGAGGAGAGAGAAATCAGAGAATACGTCCGCCATAAAAGAAGCTGAAATCGGCAAAAAAAGAAAAAAAATATGTTTATGTAGAAAATTGTATTTATTATTTTTATTAATACAATTATTGCAGATTGAAATTGTTTTGAAATTGATTGATTGATATGTGGAGACGGACAGATTTCATGAATTCAGAGTCATTGGTCACAATCAATAGGCTCGTGTGCGTATATAATTGAGAAAGTGCAATAAATAAGGCGGAATTCCCTCGTTTTTCATCTATATATAGTGATAGGCATTTTATATATTTGTTAGGGGAGGAAAAGGAATCGGGCGTTGAAAATTGGGGAAATCTAATGCGTTGGTCCCGGAAGAGGCCGGGGAATTGTTGAATTGCCGCGGGGGCGGATCTGATGTTGAGTAGTGGAGCATTCTGTGTTGTTGCGCAGGAGTAAGAATAAGAATAATAGCGGCGGTGGAGACGGCGCCCGACGGTGGTGGTGCTGCCCTTTCAATCTAGGGTTGTGGGCGGGGAGGATTGGAATTGGATTCGGCTACGGAATAGAGGAGGTAGCGAACGTGGCGGTTGTGGGGGAGGAAGATGCAGCTGCACTTCTCACCTAGCATGAGAAGTATAACAATATCGAGCAGCAGCGATGGAGTTTTGGTGATTTGATGAAGATCAAGCTAGCAGCTCGCCACATCTCCTACCGAACACATCTTTCATACCATCCTTATATTGGCTTTCTTGTTGCCTGTTGTTTTCATCTCACCGCTGTTGTTACTCTTGAAGGTGTCAACAAGTGTTCCTCATTGGTACTTTAGTTTCTCCTCCATTTTCCCTTATTATAGAGCGCTTCCAGATCTTCTCTCTCTAATTGAGTATTTGTTTGATCATGCCGTTGATCTTTGCTTGAGATGTTATCCTGACGTTTTAGCTTATTACTGTAGATTGACCAGACTTTCTAACCTGTAACCATTTTATTTTCATAGTTTTGCTTTGAGGGAAAAAGTTAGGCTGGTTAAAGGAACATTATATTGCATCATACTATTTCTGTGATGATTGGGAATGTTTTGATTAGATTGTGTATGCATAATATTGGTATAGTGATTTTGGTTCAATTAAAAGGTTGAGAAGTGGGAATGATTTGTGTAGCAATTATTTTGGTGCATTATAATTAGTATTCAAATACATGACATGACAATTATGGAGTTAGAAAAATTCAAGCATGTGCAGTTTACATACTGTGTTCTGAGCTTTTAGTAGCAACTTTATGACTCTTAAGAACAATACTAGAGATTATGAGATAGCTAAGGACTATTGCATGATTCTAGATTTCTAGAACACATGGATATGCTGCCTATCAAATTAGAAATTTCTGTTTCTTGTGAGTTGCCCCGTTTTATATTGTTCTAATGATTGCATTTTAGCCAGTATGTTAAGTCTATGGTTTTTATATTTCAAGTATTATGCAGTTATTGCTACATACTATAACTCTCTTTTATATTTTTCTCTGTTTTTATGTAAAACTGTTCTTGACATTTCTCTGAAGTACATTTGTTCCACTTTCTTATGCTTCAAGATGAAGGAGGAAACTTTTCTTTATGGATTATAGATGTGACAATTTTTCTTGTTGTCAGTGTTTGAACTTTTTGGTTATGATGTTTGTTCTTTGCCTTACTATTTTGCTTTCCTTTTTTGTTTTTTTTTTTTTTTGGTTTCCCAAGTATTACTAATAAGTGTGCGCATTTCTTGTTTATTTCAGCATGCGAATAGAAATTGTTAATGACAAACTATGGTTTCATTTCCTCATTGACTTTCAGATTGTTTAGGCAGGAGATTGGGCCCAAAGCTTCTTGGAAGAGCTGATGATTCGGGGGTAATTAATAATTTTATTTTTATTTGCAAATTGATTTTTGTATTAGCTGTTTTCTGGAATCTGAAGCTGTCTCATTGCTTCTGTTACACCAGAGGCTGGTTAAGGATTTTGTTAAGATCCTCAATCAAGTTAGCTCTGAGCAAGTGCCAACTGACTTGAAGCTCCCAGATTCGTTTAGTCAACTTGTTTCTGAAATGAAAAATAATAAGCACAATGCAAAGGAGTTTGTACTGATATTGAAGGGAATGGTATGGACTTGTACCTTTCTTTGCAATTCTTTTTATTTTTATTTTTATTTCATCCCACTTTTCCCAATGCACTAGTTTTATTCTTTCAAGAGAATAATGGAATCAATTAAACTGCCTTTTCATCTGATACATTAGTTTGCTATTTTTGCTGTATTTTTTGTGATGGGTACTCACTGCACGGTGAGTGCCCAGTGATTCAGATCAAGCAATTGCCACCAAAAAGGTATTTTTGCTATAGTTGATTAGTTGAGTGAAAGGATGATTTTGAGTTTGTACCCAAGTTATACATGAAATAAATGCCTAGATGAGTTAAATTTATTAGTTACTTTGAAGTGCTTCTTTTACTTAGAGACGAGGATACCATTTAATTTGTAATTTTGTTCTTTATCAACTGCTTATCTCATTTGCAGATGGAGAGGTCTCAAAAGGAGATCAGAGAATCTAAATTTGCAGAGTTGATGAATAAACACTTTGCTGCAAGTTCAATACCTAAGGGCATTCATTGTCTCTCACTGCGGTTAACTGATGAGTATTCCTCTAATGCTAATGCACGTAAACAATTGCCTTCGCCAGAGTTACTTCCTTCTCTTTCTGACAACTCATTACGCCATTTTGTGTTGTCAACTGATAACATCCTTGCTGCTTCTGTGGTGGTCAATTCTGCTGTCCAGTCATCTCTAAAACCTGAAAAGATTGTTTTCCATGTCATCACTGACAAGAAAACCTATCCTGGGATGCACTCTTGGTTTGCTCTAAATCCTGTCTCTCCTGCTATTGTTGAAGTAAAAGGTGTTCACCAGTTTGACTGGTTGACAAGAGAGAATGTTCCAGTGCTTGAAGCTGTGGAGAGCCATAGTGGTATTCGTAATTATTACCATGGGAATCATGTTGCAGGAGCCAATCTTAGTGATACTACTCCCCGCTCCTTTGCTTCAAAATTGCAGACTAGAAGTCCAAAATATATCTCCTTGCTCAACCATCTTCGCATATATCTGCCTGAGGTATGCAAGTTACCTTTAGCTGCTTTGGTGTAACAGTTGAAGTAAAGATTATAGAACAGTCATTGTTATGATAGACACAATATTTTTCTCCCCAACTATAAGGTTTATTTGAGTTGAATTGTATACATCCTTAATCTAAGATGAAGGTAGAAAGTCTAAAAAACCCGTCTCCCTCGTGCACTCATCCATGCTCACCATGCATTTAAAATGGCAAATTGGTAGTGTTTATCAATAACATTTGGGCATGTCATGAAATGTTCTTGGTGAGAGGGAAAAATAGAAGAAAGAAAAGGAGAAGTGGTAGTGAGAAGAAAAGGCACCAATGTCCTGCTTTGGTTACTGTATTTTATACCAAACTTCACCTCTCAAAGTTTGCTTTTGCCTTTTTTTTTTCCCTCCCTATTAGTTCTTTTCTATCCTTCTAATTCTTCTTCATTCTCTTTAATATAATATTTACTTCATTTCAATGATAATATTTGAACTCATTTACCTCCTTATTCTGCAGCTTTTTCCAAATCTAGAGAAAGTGGTTTTCTTAGATGATGATGTTGTAATTCAGCGTGATTTATCTCCATTATGGGACATTGACCTTAATGGAAAGGTTAATGGGGCAGTTGAGACCTGTAAAGGTGAGGATGAGTGGGTCATGGCAAAGCGATTCAGAAATTACTTCAACTTTTCTCATCCTCTAATAGCAAAGACCTTAAATCCTGATGATTGTGCCTGGGCTTATGGTATGAATATCTTTGACTTGTCTGCATGGAGGAAGGCAGATATAAGAGAAACTTATCACAAATGGCTCAAGGAGGTAAATGTATTGTTATTACACGTGATCCATTGTTTATACCCTCTCTGATAGGTTTAGAGAAGTAGTTTTTTAGGAGTGGCATATTTAATCTTCTATAATAGGGCTCTAGTTATTGGAATTTGAATTAAACTTCATTAGCTCAATTGCACTTTCATTTTCTCAATGGTCTGTTAGCTGGCATATGCATTTTGTTTTGTAGAGACTGCAGGTTTTGAAAACAGCAACATATTATATATTTTTCTTTTTGAGTATTATTGTTTGATATAAATAATTTCATTTTTGCATTTCTTATTTGACATATGAGGCATTTATCCTTTTGAACTTGTAATTACAAGTTCTGAGATTTACTGAATACTTTAGATCTTGACTGCCTATAATTGACAAAACAGAAACATTGAAGTGCTAAGTAGTTAGTGCCTATGGGACCAGCGACTTTATCTCCCATCTAAAATCCCTCAGAGGAGGTGTAACTGGGACCGAGTCTAGAAATTGAGAAGAATAGAGTGCCTCTAAACTGTGATGCATTAACCTTTACTTTACTTGTGTATATGTTCATTATCTTTTTCTTGACAAATATTAAAAGTTTTTTCATGGAATGAAGTACATGTAATCTTTTTAACACACTTTTGTTATTGTAGAATCTGAACTCAAACTTGACAATGTGGAGGCTTGGAACACTTCCTCCTGCCTTGATTGCATTCAAAGGCAATGTCCACCCAATTGACCCATCTTGGCACATGCTTTGGTTTGGGCTACCAGAGTAAGACCAATGTGGAGAATGTCAAAAGGCTGCTGTAATCCACTACAATGGCCAGTCAAAGCCATGGTTGGAAATAGGATTTGAAGCATCTCCGGCCGTTTTGGACCAAAATATGGTGAACTATTCCAATGATTTCATCAGGAATTGCCATATCATGGAGTAGACTGACCGGTCTACATGAAAGAAAGAAAGAAAGAGCAGAGAAGTTTTGAAGGCATGGGTTGGCTCCACTTTTCTTGGCTGCCAAAGAGAATTTTGTCTACTCTAGTATCTGATTGGAAAGAGATTTGAGCCTAGGCTGGATTGGTGTAGTATTCAAGCTTGGATCTATGCTCTCCCTCTCTACTGAAGACCTGCATCGCTAGCATGGGGGGTATGAAAGTCATTCTTTACGTATGTAAAATATCTGTTCATCGTCTATTTTTTGATTGGACAAAGGACATTGTTTTGGCATCTTAGGCTTTGCTGTAGCTTATGACTCTAGTCCTTAGGAAGGAATAATGGGGCATTGCAGAAAGTGGTTTGTCACTATCGCTCACCCTAATTGGTGCAGAGGAGAGGAAAGCTCGGTGGGCAGGTCCTGTTAAACAGCTCCTAATGTGCCCCCATTAGACACAGACCATTCTTTAACTTAATTCCATTATTATTATTATTATTATTATTATTTCCTTTTGCACGCATTTTCCCACTTCCTCTTCTAGTCATCATGGTGATTATTAGTTTGTAGGTTGTGGAAATACAGGTATAACCCACTCTGAGTTGGGTACACCTTACACCACCAATTCTCTGTTCTTTGGGCAATTTATTACTTAGGTGGAGTTTGTATTTAATTTTGTATGAAAATTCATTATTGATATATGCAGGATCAATTTTTTTTTCTTCTACGGGGTTTTTAGATTTTACTTGGCAACTTGTTAGGTTTTATTTTTGAAAGGTAAAATTTATATAAACTTAAAGAGAGTCGAGCTCTAGAACATGAACAAGAGATAGAAAACGGGATCGAGAAATAGTTCATAAAGTCAGACTTGGACAAGGGCCTCTCGAGCTAAGAAAATGACGATCATGTCGTAGATTGTTTAATAAAAAAATACAGATATTAGGAAAATCTCTAGCTGTCATAAAAGAAAAGGAAAATCTCTAATTACTTTTCAAATATTATTAATAATAAGATTAAACTGTGTAATGAACTTTAACGAATTGAATTGGTAACCTTTTGTTACAAACAACATGTTCTATCTAGTTAATTATTCCTATGATTTTAATTATGTTCTATCTAGTTAATTATTCTATGATTTTAATTATGTTCTATCTAGTTGATTATCTTTATAATTTTACAATATATCAACATACGTATTTAAATATTAGTACATATAAGATATTGAAAAGTAAAAATAACAAATATTATAGTGACTCTTTTTATAAACGAAATAATAAATTTGATTTTATTATTCATAAAAATATCAAAATATCTTTTTTTTTTAATTAAAAGATACGGTAAATTTGTTAGGTAAAAGTTAACGTGTATATGGCAATATTGTATTGCCGTAACGGTAATACCAAAAAAGGCAAGGGAAAAGATATGAATAAATGGGAAAAATATGTTTGATTTGACCGCCACGGAAGAGGATTGGAAAAGAAGAAGAAGAAGAAGAAGGCGTAGGGCACGAGAAGCTGGATTCGTTGACCAAATCACGCACCTTTGAAAACTCCGAAACAGCCCTCGTCTTCTGCAAATTTCTTTCAATTTTCCTTCTCACTTTATTATATTCCATCATTTATTTAATCAATTACTACATATTATTTACTAATTTCGCCGCTGCTTTACACTTTCTCCATGCTTCACACGCCTATCCTCCCTCGTCTTCTCCGTTGACTCGGTTCCGGCACCCTCGCCGGAGAATAAAAGGAGAAAAAAGATTTAGTCAAGGTGTGCGTGGAGGGACCCAGATCAGTTCTGAGACAGGTAAGCCTGTTGGTGCAGTAATTTCTAGATCAATTCAGCTAAAAAGTTGAACTTTTTTTTTTTTTTTTTTTTTCCTTTCATGTACTGTCATTTCAGTATTTAGTTCTTGGGTTCCGTTTGAACTTTTTGGTGTGTGATTGATTGCTCTTGAAGTGCTCAAGTTTTCTCCTTTGAGTAAACATTTTCTTCCACTTCTCTACTGCTCTTAACTTTTTGTTAGGTTTCGAAAATTATTTTGTCCAATTTGGGGGGAGGATGGAGGTGAAGTGTTGAAAATGGATAATATTGAATTGTTGAAGGAGGATAGGAGTATGTCTGGAGCCCAAAGATCGTTAGAGATCAAGTTTAGATTGATTGATGGAACAGATATATTAAAGTTTTCTGCGGCTACAGTGTTGCAACCTTGAAGGAGAATCATACTGCTCAATGCCTAAAGGTATCTTGGTGGTTGCTTGATATGATACTGTTCTGATCTGTGTTGTGTTCTAACACAATATAGATGTTTCCCCTTTAAAAACACTTGTGTAGTTTGGACATTGAAATATTGAGGCCTTTTTGTGTTCTGTTTGTCACTGTAGCTCTGATGATTTTAATGATATCAGTGATGATCTTAATGTTTTCTTTTCTAACACTTGCATTTTTCTTATACTGGATGAGATGGGCTGTGAAAGTAAAGTGATTATTTAGTATCATTGGTGAGAGGGGATCGGTAATTAGTTGGGCGTACTTCCTCTTGGTCTTCATGCTAGCGTTTGAGCATTATG
>VALG01008096.1:0-26654 GCA_009835305.1 Ipomoea purpurea | reverse complement strand
CTCGGCTCATCCACACGACCCCAAAGCACTCAAAGGTCCTCCACTCGAATGCAGTGTTCGGACAAAGTCTCTTCCGTTAGGCCTGCGGTGGAACTTCTCAGCACGGAGGGAAGCTTCGCAGTTTGGTTGCTCTGTAGAGCATGCGTTTATGAGTTCAGATTTCGAGGCGGTCCAGCTTCTGAATTTCAAACAGACTAACTCCTTCCTTGCCTTACATCCATAAGCTTGCTAGATTCCCGAATTCCCAGCTTTTGAAGGTCTGGGGTCTTGTCAAAATGTCCCCTGTGGCAGACTCGAGGGATATGGTGGAAAGCGTCTTTATACTGTACTTACCGAGCGTGTTCTTGCTGCATTTTGGAGGAGGGGAACGCACCATGGAACTGTTGCTATGGACATGTCATTAGGTTTAAGACATGTCCAATATCTGCCTTAACTTCAAGGCTATTCCTGGGAGGAGTTATACACAAGAGCTGCCATGTTCCAAGAGGATTATTGAAGAGCTTTGGGGAGGATCTTCATGTCAGATTGAACACTGCAAGGAACTCAGATGGTAGAGGTGATAGAGTTCTTTTGGGCAGGATTTTGAACTTTCAGGTATTCAACATCCATTACCCTAAGAAGAGAAAGGATTTCGGGAATGGAAGCCAGGCACTCATTGGGAATTTCTACCTCCTTTGGAGCAATAAGACAAGAAAGATCCTCACATGTCACTGGAGGCTTGTTGTCTGATTTCAAAGAACTCCAAAAATGGAAGAGTGGACACCAAAGGCGGCGTGGGATTTGTTCACATCTAGTTTAGCTTTGTCCATTTCATGGAAGAGATTCTGGTTTGGCAGCTTCATTTTTTTGCAAAACTCGCTGAATGTGTCATGAATCCGACATGTTTTGATCTGACATCCGTTTTCTTTGTGAAACACCATTAACAATTTCTATCAACGAGATCTTCCAAGGTATTTCTCGGCTGGCGCTCTAGATCGGAGGTGTATCCACCCTCCATAGTGGATGAATCCCTCAGCTATCCACGAGCGGATTAGTTCCAAGAAGCCAATCTCATGCCAATAAAATAGAAAAGCTGCTAGGTATAAGAAGCAATTCTTTTGGAGTAATAAGGTAAACTAGTTATAACTCAATTTACTAGTTCATTGTAACTTCTGGTTTTTTCTTGTTAATTACTGGGAAGGGACTTTTCAGCTACTTGTTCCAATGACCATGGGTGCGTCTTTGTTAAGACACCAGCAATCACTACCACTGCAAGTGGTAGTCCATTGCATTTTATGGCTATCTGTTTAACCAATCACTTTTAACATTTGAGACACTTTTCTTTACGAAAACACCTTTCTTCTCAATTGTACACTCCAACTTTCGTGGTTGGCCAAAAATTTTAGCTTGGTTGGAGGATACTAGTAAGAATCACACACTGTAAAGCCACATTTCATGTCGGTTGTCATCAATACTCTACTGCCTTTTGAATTGTTTGAAAAGGCGATCTTCAAACACTCCCGAATCTTTCATCCGACCACACATCATCCATTACAAATGAAATACTTTTCCACCCACCAAAAATTCTTGTATTTCTTACGCTTAAAGCTCTTCCTCGGACAATCATGAAACCTCTTTTTTGGTTTTCTTTGTGAAATTACTAAAAATGTCCAAGAATATTTGTTTCGATTAAAAGTTCTTGAAACATAAACCCAAAGCGGATGTAAAAAAAAGATTCAAACTGCAAATCACGGTCCTTGAACACCATTTGGTTAATGTGGTTTTGCCCAAGAGCCCGCCATCCCTTTGATTGAGATGAATTCCAAAATCAGTTGACCCTCCAAGAGGGACGCCCCTCTTCATAAATTTCTGCTCATCATCGAAACCCACCACATCTTTTCTATCTAACCACCGGAGCCTTTCTTTACAACAAAAAAAAATGAAGTAAAGAACTAAAGTTGTATTGGCCACCTTCTAAAATACTAACATGGTTTCATTCACAAGTTAGAATGGAATGGCAATCCTCGAGAATAAGCATATTCCATTGTTTGTTAACTTGTTTTTATTTTTGGAAATGGTATTCCCCTTGCCAAGGAAAATAGCTATTTCAAGGGCCCTTGCTATTAGCACACTGGAAATTTATGAAATTTGCGACCACTGAAAATTTGACTTAAATCAAGTCAAAAGTCTCTGTTCCGACCACTTTTGATATCCGGAAAAACTTTGGTTGCTAATTTTCGACCACTTTTTGGTATCAACTTGATTCAAAATCGACTTTTCAGGTGAGTCTAAAATTCCACTAATTTCTTGTTTTTTTTCTTTTTTGTTTTTTGTTTTTTTTGTGTAGGTTTATTCCTTAGTTCTCCAAAAATAGCCTATGGGGGGGTTTTTTTTTTTTGTTTAGTTCCTAATTTACCTTAAGTTAAACCTAACATTGTTCTATTCCAATGATTTTTCCATCTCAATTCCTTAAGCAATCAAATACGTGAATTTTAATTACATCCTACACACTATCATTCATCCGAACCAAACAATAGAAACATAATTCATATTCTATTCCTTGACGATTGTAAACTTTTAAAACGAAAAGAAAAATGCATGGTGGTAACCCAGTCCGAAGATACAAACTTGTAAGTACAAAGTTACTAGTTCGAATCTCGAATCTCATTATTTGAGTCAATCAACTATGGCCAGTGGTTGGTAAAACATCAACCTGGACACGGGAAAAGCGCTCCTAAGCCGAGGGATTTCAGTCCTAGGCAGTTTTTAGTGGGATGACAGATCTCATTGGCCGACTAGGCATCCTAGGGCGCTGACTACCTGGCGCCATACTCAACCAAGTCGGTGTCAGTGGTTTTTTTTACCTACTGAGCTACTCCTCTTCTATATTCCATCTAACATATGCAATTGACAAGTTTGGGAATCATAACAGTCTAACAACTCGAGAAAACTAGAAACAATATCCTCGAGATTACTAGCTAGGCTGCCTAGAGCGCATTCTACAACATTGCTATGGACAATTTAGACTGATTAAAGAGGAAAATGAGTATATTGTGGGAAGTACATACCATCCTCTGCATAATAGGTTGACTCTTTTGGGTCATCTATGGAGGGCCTGAAGAGCTACGCTGTTGTCTTGCCTGATTTTCTTAACCTTGTCTCTGATGCTCTGGATCTCTCTCGCAGAAACGTTAACCTTGGCGTAATAAGCAAGTGTCTCCAAGTATCTGAGCACCCCTTTGTCTTTATACTTCTTCCTCTCCACCGTGAACTTCCCGATGGCGTCCTCCGCCTCAATCACACGTTTCGGATCTTCTCCACCACGTCGTTTCAGGACTTCATTGTCGCCGGCGCTTTGGTTCTTCGACGCTTGCTTCAGATATGCGTTTGAACGTTTTCAGGTCGGACACTAGGTCGTCGATCTGATCCTTTATCCCGATTATTAGCGCCGCGTTTTCCTCTACTGCTTGTGCTAGCCGGCTCACCAGCTCCCCTACTACTGCATCTGCAACCATCGCCATAGCTCAGCTCTGATCAAATCTCCAGCAATGCAGCACTCAACTAAGGGTGGAGACTTTAGCTTCCATGTTTTCTTGATTGTTTTCTTAGTTTTAGCTCTCTGGTTATATTCTTGTTTTCATATGGTCAAACATTATAAGTGAATTATTGGAGCAAGTCATTCTTTAATATTTTTTGAATTATTGCACTCAGACCCCTGCACTTACTCTGCAGTCTGCACCAATAACAACTGATATTCTAGTGATGTTTGTTTTTGTGAGGGCTTTATGTGTTATTTAACACAAACCTTAGGGCTCTCATATAATTATCACATATTTTAGGCGGGTATCGACAATTCCGCATTCGCCAACTAATACGACACTTTGTCGCATCCCATGCATATATAATATATAATTGATCCACGACATAACCAAAGTGAGTGAGGCCATACTGAGGTTGTTGGATATTATTCAATTCGTCAAGTTGTTCTCATTGCTCTTTTTTTTTTTTTTTTTTGAGAACTGAGAAAGTTGTTCTTATTGGTTAAACATATGAATAGTACACCCAATTGACAGCTCCTTCATGTGATCGAATAAGTGATACATGTAACATGTTTAATTAATTACACAAATTATATTTTTTTTTAAAATAGTACACCCAATGGACCCGACCCGACACGTCGAAGGTAATTAAGGCGTAAGATGGTAACTGTCAAGAGTTTAGTATATATAGACCAGGTGAAAATGTGATGTAGAGCCCAACGCACTTATTAAGAGCAGTACCTCATCAACGAGCAGGAGTATAATTATGGATGATCAGCGCATTTATGGAGAAAAGCACCACAATCACTAAGGAACATGGCACGTATTGATAGGAGATGTTGTACTTATTGTGTAACTGTTATTTTTGTAATATAAAGTCAAGCTTCTAGAGAGAACACGCTCTAAATCTTGTATAGAGATCTAGGAATACAACTTCACTACTTGATTAAACCTTTTTTAATATATACTCCGGTAACATATTTATCATCAAAATTAGGGATGAAAATAGACCGAGCAAAGTTAGGCTTTTAAAAATTAGGCCTGAGCGACTCAAAACCAATTATAACCATATTTTTGAACGGATCAAAAGTAATTATTAAAAAAAAAAAAGTAGTGACATGGACTTTTGTAAATAATACACATTCTTCCCTTTCTAGTTTTACTCTTTAGTCTTTACTAAGATAAATGAATTTTTTATTTTTTTGAATACTGCTGATTTTGTTATAATGTAATGTTATTTTAAAAAATTCACTTATTATTTCCAATTAGTCACTTGCTTGGCTATTCACAGTGCAAATTATTATCAAGAAAAAAGTACACATGAACCTTCTCTGCGCTTTCATGTTCACAAAAGTAGCAGCAATCAATTCCTATTACTTTTGCTATGAGGATAATGCAGAGAAATTAAGTAAATGGCCCATTCACCTGACCCTGACTAACTTTTGCCAGACAACAGTATAATATGTCGATCTCCAAAATATTTTGAGATTATAATATGCTATGATTGAGTTTTGGATCAGTAGGTTAATATATACATTTACAAACATTTTATATATACAAAATTAAATTCTACCATACCAATTGACGTGCCAACTCTTATAATTTTTTTAAAATTTTTTTTTATCGATTTACTTTTACTATTGTTTGGGAAGGAATTTCACAAATGAGAATTTTGTTTTTTTATTAATAGTTGATGGGATATGGACCCTGAAGATCGGACGATCACCGTGGTTGGTTAATCGGTGACGAGGATCACCGCCGAAGAAGAAGAAGAGACTTTCTCACTAAATAATCAGTCGAGTCCCCTCGATGACTCGGCAAGGAGGCATCCGAGACAGAGTGGCCGGTGGAAGGAGTCGGCGTCGGACGAACAAATAAGAAGAGTCCTCAGAAGACCGTTGAAGGTCATTTAATACCCCGCATAACGAGGAAAGGGAGGACCGTTGGCAGGCAAGAAAGTGCGAAGAATAACCGAAGAATAATTAGAACACCATTAAGGAAAGTAATAAATATTTTGCAACAAAGAACCCGAAAAAATCCCGCCTAGCCACTGATTAATTGATGAACTCCCGATGAGCACCTAGTGATTTTTTCAACCATGACTGACAGAGTGACAGTGCATCAAATATTAATCCTTTAGTCTAATGGTATTAAATTATTACTGGAAATAGATAAATAATTATTTGCTCTAGATCTCCAACCAAATCTAAGTCTGAATCAAACAAAATCGAACTTTTTCAATTGAACCGAACTACAATGTTAAATCGAATGATTACCGAACTGCCCGCCCCTAGCTGGAGATCACATCTCTGTTGAAATCATAATAGGAAAGCCAAGTTAGCCATGAAATCTCCAATCAAGAAACATATAAAGAATTTGAGCAGGCCTGTACTTACTGATCAGGAGGATAGATAGAGAGTTGAAATGTTGCTTCTCCATTTAGCTGCTGTATTTCTCGAGCAGATTCAGTTGCCCTTTTGTTGCTGCAGTATAACTCCATCAACTTAAGGCTCTGTATTTCTGCAAAGGCAGCTGGAACAGCATCAAGCTTAGAGCAATTTCTGAGGATGAGATATTTCAGTGCCCTAAAACTCTCTTTTGAAGCTGTCCATGATACCAAATTAGCCCTCTCAATCCGCAGATACTGTAACTGTTTGAACACAAAGCTCCTTACATCACAGAACTCTCCTCTAAACGCATCCTCCTCCAACTTGAGCACCTCGAGTTCTTCCAATGATGCCAATATACCAAAGTCCTTCCAATCGAAGGGTGTGTTCGACAAAGTCATCTTTCTTAGCCTGCGTGTGTAGGGGTATTAGCAAACAGAGCTTTAGGTAAATTACTGGTGTTCGTGTTTGTGTTTGTTAAGCGTTAGTGAACATAAATGAACAAATTCTAGAGATCGTTTAGTAAACCAACAGAGTCTGAACAGTTGTATGCTCGTTTGCTAAGAGCCTTACCTGCGTGGGAATTTTTCAGGTCGAGGGAAGCTCCGCAGTTTGTTGCCATGGAGAGCATCATTTATGAGCTTCAGATTCTCCAGGCAATCTAGCTTTTGAATATTGTCAAACAAACTGATACCTCCCTGCCTGCTCTCCAAAAGCTCTGCTAAATTCCCTCGAATTCCGAGCTTTTGAAGATCCGGGGTCTTGTCCAAAATCTCCGCTGTGCAGCTTGAAGGGGATATGGTGCAAAGTGTCTTTATATCTGTACTTCCCGGGCTGTTCGCCATGCCGGTTATGGGAGGAGGGGGGAGCTGCAGGGAAGTGTTGCTGTGAACATGCCTTAGTTTTCGCATACTCCATATCTCTGCCTTAACTTCAAGGCTGTTTTGGGTAGTGTTGAACACTAGTGTCTCCATGTTCCAAAGCTCTTTGAAGTTTTTGGGGAGGATTTTCAGTTCAGTTGAGACTGCAAGGAATCTCAGATTGTAGAGGAGATAGAATTCTTTTGGCAGAACTTTGACTTTCAGGTATTCAACGTCCATCACCCTAAGAAGAGGGAATGATTTTGGAATGGCTGAGAAGCACTCAGGTGGAATTTGTGTTTCTTTGGAACAAAAACATAGGAAAGACCGAACACGTTCGCTGGATGGCCTGTCGTTCGATCTCAAGAACTCCAGAATGGAGGAGTGGACACAAAGGCGACGAGGAATCTTGTTTACCTCGAGCTTAGCTCGGTCCATTTCATGGAATACGATCCTTAATGGCAGCTTCTTTTTTGCAGAACTCATGTAAAGTGTCATGAATTCGACATGTTTTGATTTGACCGTCTGCTCGTTTTTTCAGCACCATCAAGAGAATTTCTGTCAATGAGATCTTCTAAGTACTTCTCAGCGGTCCGCTCTAAGTCTAGTGTGTATGCGCCCTCCATTCGGGGAATGAACCCCTCGGCTATCCACAACCGAATTAGTTTCCAAGCTGCAATCTCATGTCCTATAGGAAAAGCTGCAAGGTACAAGAAGCAATCTTTGAGTAATAAGGTAATTCATCATAGCTCAATTTTACTAGCTCATTGTCAACTCTGGTTTTCCTGGTTAATTTCTGGGAAGGGATTTTCTGCTACCCTTTTCCAATGGCTCGGTGTGCTGTTTTTGTTAGGACACCCGCAATCACTACTACTGCAAGGGGTAGTCCTTGGCACTGTTGTGGCTATCTGCCTACCACGGGCTTCTAAGAAAAGAGGCACTTTTCTTTGCGAAATACCTTCTTCTCTAGTAATTCCCAACTTTCGTCATTAATCAAGAATTTCAATTGGTGGGGGTTGCCCTCAGAATCAACATGTAAAGCGACTTTTTCGTGTCGAGTGGTCACCCAATACTCGACTGCCTCTCATATTGTTTGGAAAAGCGATCTTCAAACACTACCAATCTTTCACCGACCATTACATCATCCATCACAATGAAACTACTTTCCGCCCTCCAGAAATTCTTGTATTTTTTCAGCCAAGTTTTCCTCCGACATATCATGAAACTTGTTGGTTTTCTTTGTGAAGTTACTTAGAATGTCCAAGAATATTTGCTTTCTGTTAAAGGTTCTTGAGACATAAACCCAAAGTCGAGTGAAAAAGTCATACTGCAAATCACGATCTTTAAATACCATTTTGGTCAATGTAGTTTTGCCCAGACCCGCCATCCCTTTGATTGAGATGAATGTCAAATCT
The DNA here is from genome assembly GCA_009835305.1 of Ipomoea purpurea. Taxonomy (NCBI): domain Eukaryota; kingdom Viridiplantae; phylum Streptophyta; class Magnoliopsida; order Solanales; family Convolvulaceae; genus Ipomoea; species Ipomoea purpurea. The sequence goes on along the minus strand of VALG01008096.1, from coordinate 18,474 downwards.
TTCGACCCTTTTTTGAGACGATCCTTTATGATTTTTGCCTCATTATCAAAACCAACCACATCTTCTTCTTCAACCACCGGGGCCTTTAAATATTACAAACAAATGAAGTTATGAAACATAGATAAACTTACAAGTCTACTTCCAAATATTAAGTCACAAGTAATAAATCAAAGATATGTATTTCTGAAATCTATTTGATTACTTCATCATATATGAAAAAAAAAAAAAAACAAAAAACCAACAACAACAACAACAAGAGAAAGTGGTCAAATAGGCCCGGAACTTTATTCAAAAAGTAGATCTTTAAACTTTCAAAACTTGAAATTAAACTCATAAATATGTGTTTTTTGAAACAATTAAGCCCAAAAATGGGTTGATAACATGTAACAACAGGTTACCTAGGGTTTTGAAGACATTTTCTACACTTTTCGACAATAATCACTTGCCACCGACGACCAAATGATCGTTGGTCGCCTTCTCCTTCTCCTTCACTGGAGAAGGCGACCAGTTTGGTCGCCTTCTCTGGCTATTGGAGAAGGCAACCAGTTGGTCGCATTCTCTAGTCGTCGGAGAAGGCAACCCGTTGGTCGCATTCTCTAGTCGTCAGAGAAGGCGACCAACTGTTCTGCCTTAAGAAGGTGACACCTTCTTCGACAACAAGGGAAGGCTTGGTCGCATTCTCCAACAAAGGAGAAGGCGACTAGTTGGTCTGCCTTCTCCTTTGCCGGAGAAGGCGAATAAGTTGGTCGCCTTCTCTGGCGATTAGAGAAGGCAACTAGTTGGTTGCATTTTCTAATTGTCGGAGAAGGTGGTCACATTCTCTAGTCGTCGGAGAAGGCAACACCTTCTCCGAACACCTTTTCTGACGACAAGAGAAGGCTTGGTCGGGTCTATTTAACCCTTCTTCCTAATAATAATAGTTACAACAACGATGATGATGATGAGTGGAGGGGTGGTGATAGTTATGCTAGAGTACGTAAATGATAGTTAGGATAAACAAATAATGGTGTTAAAGTAAACCATACTTGTAATAATTGGAATTCTAGGGGTGCATATATTGTAATAATAGGGTGCACTTAGTCATAAGTGTAATATATAAATGGTTGTTAGAACTTAGAATAAGTTGGATTGTAATATTAGGTGGAAGGAAATATAATAGGTGTAATATTGTTATATTTTTATAAATACTTATATTCTATATTCATTTTTTTACTCAGTGACATGTTTTGATTGCTGAATATAAAATAAGTTATAATTTTTTATCTATTATTACTTTTTTTTTTCTTCCAAGAGAAAAAGTTGGAAGTAAACTTTTGGAGTCTTAAGTAATAATAATAAGGCAAAAAAAAGAAAGAAAGAGTAACTACCATCCTTTGCAGAATTGGCTGGCCTCCTGTTGGGTTCATCTATGAGGGCCTGAAGAACTGGGGAGTGATCTTGCCTGATTTTGTTAACCCTTTCTCTGATGCTCTGAACCTCCCTCGCAGATTCGTTAACCTTGGCATAATAAGCCAGTATTTGCAGGTATTTCATCAGCCTCTGTTATTATACTTCTTCGTCTCCACGGTGTACTTAAGGATGGCATCCTCGGCATCAAGTAACAACGTTTCGGATCTTGTCCACCACGTCTTGCAGGACGAAGTTGTCGCGGGCTCGCTGGTTCATCGACGCTTGCATCAGATAGGCGTTGAAGGATTCCAGGTCGGCCACCAAGTCGTCGGTCTGGTCCTTAATCCAGATTATGTAGGACCCGTTTTCGTCTACTAGTGTTGCTAGCCGTCTTACGAGCTCCCCCACCAGTGCATCGGCGGCGGCGGCCATAGCTCCGATCAGCTCGCTCCGGTTGATCTCCGAGGTGTGGTGGTTAAGTGTGAAGTTTGGGTAGCTTCTTCCATGGTTTCTTAGCTTAGTAAAGTAAAGTAAACTCTCTGGCGTTTGCTTCTCTTGTTCTTGGAAACTTCTGAGGAAGACTTTAAGGTCAGTGAATTAATTGGTCCTATTGGAGGAAACTGGAAAGCAAGTCATTCTTTAATATGGCAAAAAAAAAAAAAAAAAAAAAACATTTTTAGTAGCTCAATTGTTTCTTGTTACATGTTATAATCCATAACTTTTGATCGTTGTAATATATACCTCTAACTCTTTAAAAAAATTGTAGTTTTAACATCTGTAACAACATAACTATTAAACTTTATTAAAATTCAGGGCCAGTTCACTTCATGTAACTATTCTTTAGGGACAAAAAATGAGCACGATCAACAATTAAAAGAATCAATTCTACAATTACTTTATAATTTAGAGACGAAAAATTTAATTTTATTTTTAAATTTTAATTTTAATAAAGTCTAGAATTTTGTCATATCATGAAATAATTAATTTGTGGGTGTTGAAATTAAAAGTGTTTAGCATGGTAGGTAAAATGGTTAATTAATAGCCAAATAATGCCTTAGTAAAATTTCAAGAAAAAAGAGCTCTGTAAAATGGCTTTTGTTTCAATCATTTAAAACGCAGTCAACTTTGATTCATGAATTATCTCCACTCCATCACCAAAGACCAAGAAACAGGAAGTAGACTTTCAGTCAACGCTCCTGAGCCTCTCGCCGCCGCAGATCCCCACCCATGGCGGACGCGGCCGTGCAGTTCCTGGTGGAGAATCTGCTGCAGCTCCTCCGGGACAACGCGGAGCTCATCTTCGGAATAAAGGAGCAGGCGGAGAGCCTCCTGGGCGACCTGGGCGACTTCAAGGCGTTCCTCAAGGAGGCGGCGCGGCGGCGCAGCCAGAACGAGGTGATCAAGGAGCTGGTGAAGAAGATCAGGATCGCCGTGAACAAGGCGGAGGACGCCATCGACAAGTTCGTGGTGGAGGCGAAGCTCCACCGGTCCAAGGGAATGATGACCCGGTACGTGGATAAACCGGCTCACCTGGTGAAGTCAACGCCGCCGCAAGAGAGATTGAATCTATTAGGAATGAAGTGAGGGCGATTCGCCAGAATAATGCCTATGGCCTTCAAGCTCTGCAGATGGATAATGCATCCAAAGATGCTGCAGAGAGAAAGGTCAGTTCAGTAAATTAAAATAAATTATATTTAATGACATTATTGAGTTATTAATTAACTAACTAACTCTTATTTACTGAAAATTATAGATTACACATTATGATAGTAAAATGTTTTATTTGCAATATATAGTGGAGTGTAACTTAGAGAAAATTTCAATTTTGGCTGACTTTCAAAGTGTCAATTTAGTACCTTAGTATGTAATTTTTGTCAATTTTGGTCACTCTAGCCAAATTACCGGTCAAATTTCACTGGAAAAAAAGACAATTTTACCAGAATTCAAAAGAAGATTTTGCCCCTCAAATTATAGACTAAATGAATGATTAAGTTTTTCCGACAAAATTTGACCGGCAATTTAACCGGAGTGACCAAAATTGATAAAAATTGCATAGTCAAGGTACTAAATTGACACTTTTGAAAGTCGGGTTCTGAAATAATTAACAAAGTCCATATAGTCATATGACCAAAATTGAAACTTCTTCGTGTAACTAATTTAAAACATATAACATAAATATATGGAACTAGTATAAGGCGGGCCAAAACGAACCTTTAGGTAGTGGTGGCAGGTTTAATTTTCCCGTAAACAAAAAATATATATGCAAATAATATACTAAACTAAACCTTTAAAAAAATATATATACTAATCTAAAACATATATAACATATACAAAATTAATATTGGCATTCATATTACAACTTGCATACTTTTTTTTTTAATCTTCATGCAAACTACATGAAGATAACTTGCAAAACTTTAACTAACTTAATATGTGAATACCTATTAGCATATAATGCACATTCATAAGCCAGACTGATTTGACTGTAGTCCATACCATTTTTGTTTCACTCTCTCACATTGATTCATCATCTATCTTCTTGCTTTTGAATTCTTCTTTTGTTTAATCCTCAAAAGGCTCCGGTTGTTGAAGAAGATGATGTTGTGGGGTTTGATGGAGAGGCGAAGACCATAATTGATCGTCTGATTGGGGGATCGGATGACTTAGAAGTCGTCTCAATTTTTGGCATGCCTGGTCTTGGTAAAACCACGTTGGCTAGAAAAGTGTTCAAGGATTCTGAGATTGAATACGAGTTCTTTACTCGCCATTGGGTTTATGTTTCGCGGTCTTACAATAGGAAGGACATATTTTTCAACATATTGAGTATTTTCACCCAACGCACCAAGGACTACCACGATATGACCGAAGAGCAATTGGCTGAAAAAATAAGCAAGTTCTTGGAGAGTGGGAAGTACTTGATTGTGCTTGATGATGTGTGGGAAGAGAGGGACTGGAGGCATTTGAAAATAGCGTTCCCCAACAACAAGAAGAAAAGTCGAGTGTTGTTAACTACCCGGCAGGGCAATGTGGCATTGCGTGCCACTTCTAATGGTCAACCTCACAACTTGAAGTTTCTCAGCCATGATGAAAGTTTCGAGCTTCTTGAGAAAAAGGTTTACCGAAAGCAAAGTTGCCCTTCTGAGTTGAAAGCCATCGGGTTGAGGATAGCAATAAAGTGCGACGGGCTACCACTTGCAATAGTGGTGATTGCGGGGGTTCTCTTAGACAAAGGTGATAGGAGAGGTGAGTGGGAGATTGTGGCTGAATGTGTGAGTACTTATGTTAATAAGGATGAAGAGAATTGCAAGAAGTTAGTAGAAATGAGTTATGACCATTTGCCTTATGACTTGAAATCTTGCTTCCTTTACTTTGGGGCGTTTCCAGGGGGATATGAAATCCCGGCTTGGAAACTAGTCCGCCTGTGGATAGCAGAAGGGTTTATTCAGAACCAGGGGCAATTAACCTTGGAAGATATAGCAGAGGGCTACTTGAATGATCTGGTGAATAGGAATTTAGTCATCGTGATGAAGAAGAAAATAGATGGGCGGATCAAAACGTGTCGAATGCATGATATGCTGCACGAGTTCTGCAAGAACGAAGCCCGGGAGGACAATCTTTTGCGAGAGATTAGAATGGGGGGAAATGAGCCTTTTCCCTCACCGGGAGAGCTGAATACTTACCGTCGCCTATGTGTTCACTCCCACGTTTTGGACTTCATACGTGCATCGAGGGCGTGTGGTGAACATGTCAGGTCTTTCCTATGTTTCTCCTCCAAGGAAATCGAGCTGCCTTTAGAACACATACAGGCCATCCCGAAGGCCTACAAGCTGCTCCGGGTGCTGGAAATGAAGCCTATCCTGTTAACTCGCTTTCCCCGGGAAATGACTCAACTCTTCCATATGAGGTACATTGCTCTTTCGAGTGATATCAAGATTATCCCTCCCTCCATTGGCAACCTTTGGAATATGCAAACTCTCATAATCGAGACCTCACAGCGAAGCCTTGAAATCAAGGCGGATATATGGAGTATGCAAAGGTTTAGGCATCTCCACACGAACACTTGTACTAATTTGCCATCCCCTCTAGCATCAAAAAGCAGCAAAGATCGGTTGATAACCGGGAGCCTGAACACGCTTTCCACTATATCTCCCGAAAGTTGCACCGAAGAGGTCTTGACAAGGACCCCGAATCTCACAAAACTGGGAATTCGCGGGAAGTTGTCCTCACTTATGGAAAGCAAGGGTCCGAGCATGCGTTTGACAATCTCGGGAAGTTAGACCACCTGGAAAATCTGAAGCTGCTAAACGATGTGTTCCTCGGGCAAACTGGGAAACTAAGGGCCTTCCTCAGGCCTACAAATTCCATCGAAGCTGAAGAAGCTCACGATATCAAACACTTCTCTTGAATGGAAGGATATGACAATATTAGGACCTTGGAGAACCTTGAAGTCCTCAAGCTGGATGATAACGCGTTTAAGGAGAAATTTGGAGCCAGTGAACGGTGGCTTCGTCATCTCCAGGTCTTCTGCATTGGAAGGACAGATTTAGCATCCTGGCAGGCTTCGAGCCATCACTTCCCGAGGCTAAAGTTTCTTGCACTAAGCACTGCAATAAACTCGAGGCAGTGCCATTCGGTCTGGCTGATATTCCGAGCCTTCAAATGATGAGCTTTACTGCACAAACAAAATCGCTGCTGAATCTGCCGCAAAATACAGCAACATAAGCAAAGAGTGGTGGTTTCAAGCTCTCAATCTATCTCCCGACATTGATTCCAACGAACTTAACTGTATCTCCGCGATGGTTCATTGACAGGTCAGATAAAGCGAACTTTATTTTCTTATATCGCAACATTTTCGAGAGGCAGTATGCTGGCTTGGCCCTTCAGGTCTCTGTATTTGTTAGTATAATAACTATATTTCTTCAAGATTTCTTTGACACTCTATGCAGGTAGGACTGCAAGAAATCGTGTTTTCTCAGTGTCCATTCACAGCAATCGCTATTTCCCCCCGATTCGCCTCGTGACTTGAAAGAGATGAGACCCTGTGATCACAGAATCTGGAGCTCATGGGGCTTTAATGCAGAGTTTTCTTGTGTTTGGAAATATTATCATCATGATTGCAGCTATTTATAACTATGGTTCCTTCATGGATCAATGAGTTATTGTGTGCCCATTTTGAAGTTTTGTCCAATTGGTTTTGAAAAACTATTTAGTCCATAAAAATTGTTTCCACATTCATGGGAGGATTTTATAGAGTACCATTTTGCTGTGAACTTTCAAATGGATTAATGAAGGGAAATTACATTATTTAATCAAAATCATTTTATTTATTTATTTTTACATATTTTAATATGTCTAGTCCATAATAACACAAACAAGAACACAATGCATAAATTCTCCTTAACACCCGAAATACTATCGTATTGGGCATCAAGGTTGTGAATGTGTGGCTAGTGTACCAGCTCTACTCTCGTAGCAACAAACACACTCCAAATAAAACATATAATTGGGATCTAACAATTATACACAATTTCACAACAAACCCAATTCACACAACAAACCCTAGAACACTCAAATAATCCCCTTTATGCAATACAACTCATAGGCATCAACAGCAAGAAATCAAACCAAATATTAGCCCCAAAACACTTAGGCACTTAGCTACTCATAATATAACAATAGATACAGAATATTAAACGAATAATTGAAAGCATAAATGAAAAGTAAAGGGAAGAGATAGAATAAAAAAGCTTCTCTATTGAAGTTTTGAAATCCAAGATTCGTAATGTTTTGAGCTTGGAAATGGAGAGGAACAAGAAATCTACACTAATCTCTAGAGTTAACCCTAGCTAGGAAGTGAAAGGGAAAATAAAAGATGAGTTTTTGGGTAGAAAAAAGTTCTTTTAAAACAAGGGAAAAATGCCTTTTAAGCAGAGGCTGGGCACGGGTGTGCCTAGACCCGTGCCCAGCAACATAGAGTGTTATTGTAATGTGGGCACGGATGCAGGGCGTGGCCAGACCTGTACCTACAAGACAGTGCACACTGTTTGCTAGCCACGGGTGTGGCTAGCCGGGGAGGCCTCCAAAGTCTTCAGTAATGCTTCGGTGCTCTCCTCGGTCGCGGGTCACGCCATGGTCCATCCCAAAACTCCAAAAATCAATACTTTGGTCATCTAATTGTGCTCTCGTGTTAAGGTGGCTCCAAAATCTTGATCAAATATTTTATCAAATGTCTCAAAACACCATTTCTTTATCAAATCACCTAACACACGCAATAATTCCATAAATGACCAAAATGACACATAATATAATGAGTAACAAGCAGAAAATGCCAAAATATGCAAGGAAAAAGCATCAATTTAAGACATTCATCAATAGTGTGCACTAACAAGGATGTCCAATGCCCGCACGGACATCTTAGTTGGTTCCTGAGTGGTAGATCATGGACAAGAACACAAGATCGAACTCTAGCAATCGCAGTATGAGTATTACTACCAATATGGTGAGGTCCTTGTGGGCACCAGCACTGAGCCACCATGATTTACCCTCTACTTTCCTGTCAGGCCAAGGTGTGGGGGTTTCGCCCTGATGTTCATTTGTTTTGGCTGTTTGTCTCTCTTCCTCCACTATTATTCAAAACAGAGAACATGACCCACCTTTACTCAAACTGAAACTGAGAACTGTTTGTTCTTGACAATGAAGTGGAAAATTGCATCTCATTAAACATGTTCAATGCTACTTCTCTTGAACTTATCTACTTGGTAAAGGAAGAAGTTCATCCAAACAAAATTTAAAAATCTATTGATAGTAAATAATATAAAATTCTTCGTCTACCAGATGCTTTCAATTAAGAAAACAATTATAATATGGATAACAGTCTACTTTCATACAACTAGATATGCCTAAAATATGAGTTTCTATTCATCTGTATTCTCCCATACCATAACACCCCACCATATAAGGAATCAAGTAAGGCTCTGTACCAAATAGATACATATAGTAATACAAATAGTTTCAAAGATGTTGCTGGCAAATCACCATATACATAGTAGGGATAATAGAATACAGAGGATGGCAGGACTTACTGATTGACTGGCAAGTAAAATGCTCCAAGACTAAATCCAAGCTTTAAGTGTGTTGATGTTCATAGCTTCTTGTTTTTAGTTAATTGAAATGGCAAAGACAGTGCCAATGCTGAACCTCTATACTTTATTTGCCAGAATGGTGTTTCCTTGATCTGAAGTGTTACTCAGAGTTGAACTGCATGTTCTTGACAAAGAAACTCAAATTAGTGGAAAATAACATTGTATATATACAAAAATAATTGTTGGAATTTAGTAAACCACTAAAATATGGCTTTGTGTTTGATGCATTAATAAGCATACCAGGAATCCTAAAGGAGATGCTCTGGGATCACAATCCAAAGGCTGGATAGAAACCTTGAATCCATCGTTACCTAGCTCATGTTGATCTTTCCAAATTTTTATGGCAGATTTCACAGCAGAATGGGTGCACCACTGCACATCAATGGTCTGTAGAGTGTCCATACTTTCAGGGATCTCTTCAAGGTTCTTACATTTTTGCAGAACCAGATGCTGTAATCTGGGGAAGGCATCCTCTTCTGCCTTCCACTTTTCAATGTTGAGTCTGTCTAATTTCAAAATCTTGAGCTTAGGGAACTCCCCATATCCTACTTCCCAACATTTATCATTGCAGGCTTTGAACTTCAAATCCAGGACTTCAAGGTTAGGCAGTGACTTTGCAAGTTTTGAAATTTCAATCCATGGTAACCCGAAAATTTGAGAGTGTCAGTTTCTTGAGATTTGATGGGAAGTTGAACTCACAAGGATGTAGCACCTGATGACCACAGTAAAACACTTTCAGTGATTCAAGCTGAGCAAGAAAGTCCCAAGGCAGGAAACCGGTTGCATTTCCCCTTAAACCTATTGGGATAACTCTCCCATGACTCCACAAACCAGCATCTCAACTTTTGAAGATTGGGTAATCTTCTCATTATCTTTCTTGAGTCTTCTTCAAAAGCAAGAATCGGTGAAGAAAATGTTTTTAAGTTCTCTAGCTGGTAGGAGTACTCATAGAATTCTTTCCTGTAATTGAGCAAGGCAAAAGAAGCACGATTATCAACATGCAGATGTCTCAACCTTACCATATTCCATAGACTATCTGGTAATGCTATTTCCCCTCTTCTCCCTTTCACCAGGAATGTTTCAAGGTTCCGGAGATTGTCTATAAATGATGGTATAGTATTAGTATCAATCCGAACTGCTAAGTACCTCAGATGAATCAAGAACTGCATTTCTCTAGGAAAAGAACTGTCCATATTGAGGGACCACAGATCCAGCACCAGAAGAAGCTTGAATTGACTTAAAACAAATGAAATATCAAATGAGTAACAAGGAAGCACAAAACTAACTGCTTTGAACAACAGAGAGCGAACTGGTAAATCAGATGGACTCCAGTTAGCAAAGTCCTCTTGCTTAGAAAAGACAGAAACGCGGTGTTGCTCAGGCTTCTGAGGGAAACTGTGAGGAGAATGAGTTTCCAGTTACCCGTTGCAAAAAGTCTTCTTCTTTAGATTTTCGCAAGCAGAAATTGCGTACTGCATCATGAACATGACATGCTTTGACCCTTCCTCTAGAATTGGTTTTGGATTTATCACTAAGTTTCGTCCAATAAGATCCATCAAGTATTCTTCTGCTACTTCTTCTGAACTCTTCATATCCTTTTCAAGTACAAATCCTTCAGCTATCCACAACCTTGTCAACTTTGAAACAGGAATCTCTTTATCTTCAGAAAACACCCCAAAATAAAGAAAGCATCGCTTGAGATGTTCAGGTAAATGCTTGTAACTCAATTCTATTGCATGGTCTGTTGTGCGTGTGCCTCCCACAACACTTAAACTTTCAGAAACTTGTCTCCAACAACCTGGTGTCTTCTCTACCCTTGAAAGGATACCTGCTACAAAACAACTGAAAGTGGTCGACCATGACATTTTTTTGCAATTTGCTTACCAATATCTACTAGGTTAGGTTGATGGGTTTCTTCGTATTGCAGCTTCTCCTGCAGCAACATCCAGCTCTCTTTATCTTCTAGGGAACGAAGGAAAGAGGGTCACTATAACTCTTGGCATTCTGAGCCACTTCATTCATTTGGGTAGTTATGATAATTCTACTTCCAGTATTGTCATTGGAAAATGTCTCTGCAAGTATTCCCAGTCCTCGGTACTCATATATCATCAATGATGATTAAGTACCGCTTCCCCAATAAATTTTCTCAGTTTGTCAGATAAAGCATCTTCAGGCATGCCATCAATTTGATCAGGGAGCTCAACAATCTGACACAAGAGATCAACCAGCAACTCTTTCTTTACATATGCCGTATGAAACACGACACAATGAACAAACATCAAAGTTGACACAAATTTCTCCCGAATGACACTATTGTATTATCTTCCTAGCAACAGTTGTCTTGGCGAATTCCACTCATGCCAACAATGAGAGATTACATCTCGCTGAGATGATCCTCGAACAAGTTTCTCCAGAATAGGTTTCCACCACATCCTTGAAACCTACAACTACATCATCAACTATTCCACTGTTAACATTTGAAGCACCTTGAATTTTATCCGTTATTATGCAACTGTTTGATGAGACCCCATTCTTCTTTTCATAGATCTCCTTGAACTTAGTCTTAGTAAGTATAATCTCATTTGTGGCATTACGTAACCTATGATACAAAAATGTGTCCCCAATGCCACTGGAACTCAAGCTAACCACATATTCTACCTCATATGCAACATATAGTGAACGTGTAAAAAGATCCTTCAATTCTTCATGTTCATAACTCCCCTGTGCCACTTCTCCTATTAAGTATCTCACTGACATTAGTTCCTCTTGAACTCTCTCAATTTGATTCTTTAATTGGGAAATGACATTGCCCTTGCAGTCCAGGAACTGCTTAAGTTTTTCTACGAGATAATCAATAAAGCATAGCTCAGCAGTCCTGGGAACATAAGTTCTTCTTAAATCTGGAAATCTGTGACAGATCTGTTGACTGTTTTTCTTGAGTAGCTCTATCTTTTCCAGCAAACCAGAAATCCCAATATTCACTTTGCTAGCAATCTCTTTGTTGATCTCATTTAAGTTGAATGAATCAATTGTAGTTCCTGTCTGAGTGACTATATCATCAATGCCTATCAACAGATATTTCAATCTCTCAGGCTCAGAATACTGACCTAGATGATTTACTAGGAATTCTAGCTCTTCTTGAAGGGTTTCAATTTTGTCCTTCACTGGAACCAATGAACCAGATATCTTGTCTAGAAGCTTCACCAAACGGACCTCTGCCTTGATAGTCCTGATCTTGACCAGAAATTCGAACATAGCAAAATGCATCATTCTGTATGTATCTTCATTCACATTTTGCATACAGAACAGATACCTCACTGATTGCAGTTGGTCTCCCACAGCTTCAATATGTCTCAGGTAATCATTCAACTTGTCCAGATTGGCGTAGTAATCCTCAAAACCTAATACGTCAGTTATGAGGGATTTTAGCTCTTCGCTCATTGTTGAAGTTTCTTCCTTCAGAGAAACTGTCAATATAGTCTTAGAGCTCTCTACGTCCTTCAGATATATATCTGTTTTAATCAGCTTAATTACTACCAGAAAATTGAGAACCCAAACATTCATTTTCATTGTGCCAGGCCTTATCTTGCTTACTTCAGTTTCAATATACATCAATAAATTATTCAACGCGTTGTGCTCAACACACTGGTCTGATAGATCTTTATCATTATTATCCTTTCAGAAACCAAGGCCTGGCAGAGGGTCTGAATTGCCATTGCATTATCCGCCTTATAAACATAGATGGAAATCAGGTACTGGAATAACCAAAAACATTTACAAGGAAAATATTTTTATGTGGTCTCTCATTTTCTTTTTAACTTTCATTGAGGCCTGATTCCAATCAAATTTGTCCATGAGCAGACAATCCTATCAAAAAGCCTACAAAAGCCTTGCATAGTCCAGTAGTGGGATAAGTATTTCTGGTAGTGAATAGACTCTGAAGCACCGCCTTATCAATAATAAAATAGGGAATAAACTACCCATACACACCTTCGCATCACCATACCAGGAAAACATACTATAATTCTCGGAGAAAAGAAGTTTATAAGTTTCACCTTCGTCGGCCAATGGAATAAATTTTCTCACCAATAGTTAAAATTTTGATGCAGTACAATCTCCAGAGGTCAGCTAGATAAGTGAGTATCCTGCTGCATTAGATCCAGACTTTAAAGTTCAACCAGCACATTGCGAAATATAGCAAAAATTGTAATCAATTAGTTGCACTCAGCTATTCTATAAATAGTATGCCTATATTCCATGTTGGATGATGATATGTGATGCTACAATCCCATAAGGAACAAATACAGTCTTGGAGACAATGCGACTATACAAAGATATAACCAAATCTTCATATGGCAAGTACTTAGATTGGGCCTCTTTCACTGAGTATGTCATGATAAACAGGTACAGATTATACTAAGTTATAGATATTGTAGGCAGCATTACTATCATCAACTAGGTTATATTTGTATTAATGAGAAAAAACAACAAACATATCCTCCGAACTATATGAATCTTCTGAAAAGGCAGTAAGGCTATTATTTAAAATTATAAAGAAGAGGATGAACTACTTGATAAGAAAAGATTTTTAAGCTCCACCTCTGTCATAAACTCAATTTTTGAGATCGAAGATTCCTTGATCATTATTATTTTATGATCATATACTACACGGCAACCTTATTGAATTGCTCGAAATGATTAACTAAAGTATCTAGTCAATTAATTTAGATACATTATGATTCGCAGAACAAAGACATTTTGTGACAGATGATAATGGTATCCTTAATAGGCGGTGTATATCACACTGTCAAGGAGTGATTTAATCCCAGAAATCTTTGCTCAATTCATATCAGAACTTTAAACTCATCCTGAGTAACATAAAGACATTTTTTGGTCCTAGGACTTATAGTGACAGAATTTTAAGGTACATGATTTATGATTATCACGTCCTATATATCTACATACAATAGATAATCTTGTCATTTCTTATATGGACATACAATCTCGGCTAAGATCAGGCCCTGGCGATGATGTTGTCTCTGAACAATATCCAGTGCATGTTTCTTCATCCGGGCGATCAATTATTTACGGAGGGACATTGTGTTTTTGAGACATTCCTCGTCTCCTTATCATTAATTTAAATATGGTTAAATGATAATCCGGTATAGCAAATCTTGACGATATACCCTGCAAAATAATATAAATTAATTCATACAGGTTAGTAGGGATAATCATTCTACTTTACGAAATTCTACACATTTTTATAAGACTTCACATAAACCTTTGATTATAGGATTTGTCTGACGGGAGCTTTCGGGATATGTCTCTACGTGACGCTATATTGATCTTCTATATCCTGTTTTGTCACGTCCATCGATTCTTGCATCTATAATACATATATCGAACATTTTACTCAACATCTCTGTGGAGACCAGTCCTGGCATCTCTTCATACTGAATTACATGGACCTATGAGCATCATGAGTAAAATCGAGGATACTTAACACTAGATATGAGTTATCGTTACTTTTTTATTGGTATAAAATTAAAAATAAAGAAACAAAATGATTATGGGTCGAACGATAAAAACTCTACCATAGCATTGACATGGAAGAATATAAACTTTTCGAGATCACCTCGCCTGAGGAAAAATAGGTTTATTCCTTAGACCTGACTCATTCATACCAACTTAGTTAAAGTACAGGATATCCAATATACCATCCTACAAAAGAGTTCATTATGATGCCATTAAGACTAGCCCTTGGGTCTCATTTTATAACATTAGGCCAATTCAGTCTTTTTTATTAATCGGACTAAATATTACGTGTTCGTCACAAGAGGTCTGGCCACCTCATATTTTATTGTACAATTATTTGATGCGGATAAGGTGAACACTTAATAAATTCTGTCTTTCTGAACTCTACTTCTTCTTATCCTATATGCGCTGTTTGATTTATTATATTGTATTTTTTTTTTCTGTCTATATCTTATTCATCATATATTAATGTTATGTATTTTTCATATCTTTGTTCTATTAAATTCGATTATATACTCTATACTAATACCCTTGTTATTGAATCCTAGTCAAGATATTCAATAAATTAAAGTAACAATAATCCAGAGAAAGTCATTACTCAGCCGGTCATATAGTAGATATTTTGTTGTAGATAAGACACACTAATACGATCAGGAAGGGACTTTTCTGAATAATAAGTTAATATCCCATACATGTACTATTTCTGGCATCAATTATACGATGCCTTTGTAAAAATTCTTATCTGTAATCAATCAATCAATATAGCTTAGAGCTATCAATTATCTGCTATTCAATAGTCTCTATCACAATCCAATTTCATTTTATTGTGATACTTTCTAAACTAACCATTTGTCGTTATAACCATGTATGTACGTGGATAGGAATCTTGTTGGGAGACTTCTCCATTATCCAACATGCAAAAGTGTTGATTTAACATTTTTATATTATTGGTGGGATATAGAGAAGTTGTATTCTATTAAATAATAAATAAGAGACTAATTTAAATTAAAAAAAATATATGTATTCAATTAATAATTAAAATGGATTAACGGATCGTTAACCGAATGAATTAGGTATAATATTACAGAATTCATACACAAGAATTCACAACAATGTAAAAATAAAATAAACATACATAAAAATGTCCATTTTTTCGAAAATGGAGATGCTTATGAGCTGTATGAAATGATGTGCACAGGCAAGTAAATTTTGAAACTCATTTACGATTATTAATATGCAGATGAATATGATCAGGGCCACTTTGCTTGCATATATGAAGCTGCTAACTGCTATCGAAAACAAATAACTTTCAATATAAAAAAATCGACTTAGATTTAGGAAGAAGAAGGAAAAAAAAAGATACCCCCCCTTTTTTTTTTTATTTTTTGTTTTTTTAAATTCTCAAAAATAATTGCCCTTTTTAAGAATTTTTAACTTTGCAAAATTAAAAAACACTGTTTTAGGAAACTTTTAAAATCCCAAGGGGTAAAAAAAAAAAAAATATTTTTTTTAAAAAAGTCCCGGAGGAAAAACCCAAAAATTTTAGGAATAAAGTTTTTTTTTTTGGTAAAAAGTCCCGAGGAACCACCAAAAAAATTTGGTTGAAAAAAATCCCCCATGATTCGGAAAGGGGGATTTTTTTTTAAAAAATCGGTAATTTTTTTTTCCTTTTTCCAATTTTTTGTTTCAAAAATTTAAAAATCTTGACCCTAAATTTAGTTCACCCCCCCCCCCCCCAAAAATTAATTGAATTTTGGCCTTTGGGGATTTAAACGTGGGGTTTTGGGCCCCTTTTTTTTTTTTTTTTATTCCCCATCCATTCCCCCGTTTACAAAGAAAATTTTTTTTTTTTTCCCCCTTGTTTTTTCTTTCCCTTTAATAAAATTTTAAATTGGTGGAATTTTCAATTAGAAAAGTTTTTTTTTTTTTTTTATTTTTTTTTTTTAACAAATAGGTCCCCAAAAGTAAAAACTTTTTTTGGATATTTTTTTAAATAGTAAAATTAAAAAAAATTTTCCCTTTTTTGGACCCAACCCATAAAATTGGGGGGTTTTATAAATCCCTCCTAATTTTTTGGAAATAAAATAATTTTTAAAAAATGGTCATTATTTATTTATTTTTTATTTGGAAAAAAATTTAAGAAAATTTCAAACAATTTTTTTTTTTTAAAGGTTGAAAACTTTTTTAGGAAAATTTTTTTTTTTTTTTTTATTGGTTTAAAATATATTTTTTTTTGGTTCCCCTAAATTTAATTTTTGGGGTTTTGGGTTTTTGGTTTTCCCCCCCCCCCCTTAAATTTTTTTAATTTTTATAATTTAAATTATTTTTTTTTTTTTTTAAAAAAAGTGAAAAAATTTCTTCAAATTTTTTGGTTTCACCCGGACCATTAAATCTTTTTAAAAATTCCCAAAACAGTCCCCCCCCAAAACAAATGATTTTTTTTTTTATTTGAAAAGTTTGGCCTCGGTTAATTTAAGGCCACCCAAACCTTGAAAAAATTTTAAAAATCCTTTAATTCCTGAAATAAAAATAAATTTTTAACCAACATGGAAAAAAAAATTCTTTTTTTTAAAATTCCCCAAAAATTAAAATTTTCCCCTAAATAAACTTGTTTTGGCCCCGCTTTTTATTTCAGTCCCATTGAAATTTTTTTTTTTTTTTTAGTCCAAAAGGTTGAAAAAAATGAAAAAAATCAACTTACCCACGCAAAAAAAACAAAGCGACCGCTAGATTTTGTGGGGGAAAAAAAAGAAAAAAATAATGGGGGATTTTTTATATTTTGATAAAAGGGTGGTAAAAAAACCCCCCTAAAAGGTTAAAAAATAAATAATTTAATAATTTATAAGAAAATTAAATTAATTAAAATTATGAATAAAATAAATAAATAAAAAATTTAATATATATAAAACTTAAACAAATTAAAAAATAAAGGTTTGGGGGGAAGGGGGGACCCCATTTTTGGAAAAGGGGGCCCCCCCCCCCCCGAAATTTTTTTCCCCCCCCCCCAATTTTTTTTTATTTCAAATTAAACTAAAAAAAAAAAGGATATTTAATAAAAAAATTCCCACCAAACGCCCCCAAATATAATAAAATCCCAGATTTTAAAACAAAAGAACCCTAAAACTTTTTTTTTTTGGCAAGGTAAAAAGATTTTGCCAAGTAAGTTTAGTCCAAGCAAAAAAATTTATATTTTCATTTTGATTTTTGGGTTAAATATGGTTTTTTTATTTAAAAATTTTGCCACCCAAGTTGAAGGGGAAAAGATAAAGGTTTTTTGGCAAGTTTTGGGGGTCTTGGTAAAAAAAAAACATTTAAGAAATTAGTTTTTTTTTAATCCAGTCCCCAAAATAAAATCAAATAAATAACCTTGTTTTTTTGATTTTAATTTAACAGTTTTTTTTTTTTATAGGTTAACAACTTTTAAATTGTTTTTTTTTTTTTATTCAAAAAAAATGTTTTTTTTAAAAAATTAAAAAAAAACTGTTCCAAAAAAACAAAACTGTTTTGCGGAAAAAGTTTTTTTAATTTTTTTTGCATTATAATTAATAAATCCAAAAGCCAATGTAACTAAATTTTTACTAAACAATATTTTTCCCTGGCAAAAAATCAAAACCTAATGTTTTTTTTATTTTAAAAAAAAATCCCAACCCCTAAAAACCCTTTCAAAATAAACTTTAAAAACAAAAACTTATTTTACCCCCCCAAAACACCCCGGAGAAAAATTTAAAATTTTTCATGTTTGGTTTGGAACCCTTTCCTACCCCAAAAGAACCTTACAACATTTATTTTTTTAAAATTTTGGGCCCAAGATTATTATTTAAGATTCCAATGAATGGAAAAAAAACGAAGGGGGGAATTAAAAAAATAATTTAATCCCAATCCATTTTAATTTAAAATTTAAAATTTTCCCTTTAGGAGGTTTAGTTGCCGAAAATAAAAATTAGTTTTTTTTTTAAAACCCTAAAAACCTTATCACCGAAAAAAATTTCCCCTTTTTGGGGGTCGGTTTTTTTTTTTTTTTTTAAAAACAATGTTAAAACGGTTAAGATAGGAATCCCTTTGGGGTTGGGGAAAGAAAAACCTTTTCTTTCCCCAATTTTTTAAATATCCCCCCCCCATTGCAAAGGTGGTCCCCGAATTTTAAAAAATTTTTTTTTTTTTTTTTAAATATTGAATTTTTTTGGTGGGGGGATTAATTTTTATATATGGCTGAGGTTTTTTTTTTTTTTTTTCCCTAAATATTAAAATTATAAAAAATTATAGAGAAAACTGAATTTTTTAGAATTTTTTAAAAAAAAAAAAAAAGTTTGGTAAAAAACTTTAAACCAAAATAAACAATCTTAATTTTTTTTTAAAAATTTTTTTTTTTATAATTTTAAAAAAAATTTTTTTTATTTTAAAAAAAGTT
>VALG01008095.1:0-19122 GCA_009835305.1 Ipomoea purpurea | reverse complement strand
TCTAAAATTTGAAATAATATTATTTTTACTTCATTATTGTTTGTTTATATTGATTTTATTTTTTCTATGAATTTTTTATCCCTAAGTTTCTCTAATTTCTCCCTAAATACGTGAAAAAAGCAAATTTTCTATCGTCAAATTTTAGTATATGTTTCATAATATTCAATTAAATACTTATATATTTTGATTTTTATGTTTATAATCATATGTAATATATATTTTTCCTTTTTTTTTAACAACAACTTACTATGAATAGCGAACTATTGTTCGCAACAACAATTTTCTATTACAAACAGTAGTACCTTGTTGTTGGCAGTCTCAAATTGCTATTGCAAATAATAGTTCTTTGTGTGATGCCTAAAAATATATCAAGTATAATTTTTTTTATATATTATTAATATTAGATTTTTATTTTTATTTATGCAACTTGTAATTTATTTTTTAATATTTATTTGATCAATTCTTTTATTATAAATTTTATTGTTCAATATTCTTATGAATTTCTAATGAAAATAGTTTTTTTTTTTTTGTTGATGTTTATATTAATATATATATAAGTAATTACATATAAGTCAACATACTATGGATAAAAATAATAATGTTGAGAATATTGATGTGGGTGAAGAACTATATGATAAGAAATTTTATGATATATTTAAATGTTTTGTAAGAAAATTTTATGATATATTATAAATGTTTTGTAAGAAAATTATAAATGATAAAGATTCAAAATCATTGAAAGTTTGTAAGGATGTATTCAATTTAGAATTTCAATGACTTTTGTAGACTTTTTAAAATAAAAAGTTGATAAAAGTGAATGAATATTTTTTATATAAACTTTTATAGAGTCTTATAAAGTTTTAAAAAGTTTTAAACAATTCTATGAAAGTCAATCAAAATTTATTAAAATCTATCATTTTAAAAGTCTTTAAAACTCTACAAAACTCATGATTGAATACACCCCTTAGATATATTTTTGACTTAAAAATATTTGAGAAATGTAGAACATATTAATACATTGTAAAGAATTATGAGCGTTTCAAAAAACAAAAGTGTAAACAAAGTCCCTACCCTTCTTTATTAAGCTATATTAGTTCCCCCTCATTAATCTATTCACATTATTAGTAAATTAATTAATTAATTAATAATATTTCTTCGTCAAAGAGTATGTATCCATCAAAACAATAAATTCAGTTTCATTAACAGCTAAACCAACACGGGGTGGTGGCGCAGTTGGCTAGCGCGTAGGTCTCATAGCGTCTGAGTTATCCTGAGGTCGAGAGTTCGAGCCTCTCTCACCCCATTTGATGTTCATTATTTTCTTGCACCGTGAACGAGCAATGCGAGATAAAAGCTTTAAAAAGAGTTTCCGTTGCCGGGAATCGAACCCAGGTCTCTCGGGTGAGAGCCGAGTATCCTAACCAACTAGACTACAACGGATTTGTTACTTGAGTTCATCTTTAGAATATTTAACCTCTTATAAACGTAAGATAAAAGTTGAAACTTGAAACTACATTTTATCACACAAATGCTGTGATTACAAAACTGCTCCTTCTTTTCATACCAATAAATCAGTAAATATAGCACCTGAACAACAATTGTGTGATCATCCGTTTATATAACAGATTATTTGTATATATTACACTCTATATATACCCACACAAACCCAACCAGACAGCATGAGAACATGGCAACTTGGGTACAACATTATCCAAACATGTCCCAAATGCATCATTCACCCCTTCCATGCCATGGCAGCCCTGTTTCTGCGACTACTACTATTTCTCTACTACTGTGTTTTCGGATCCCACCCGGTTTACCTTCTCGACTTCTGCTGCTACAGGCCCCCGGACCACACGAGGGTGACCACGCCTACTTTGTGGAGCAGAGGCTGCACTGCACTGAACCCGAGGGGTTCGACTTCCACGTGAAGTCCGGACGGGTCTGGGATCAGCAGCGAGGCGGGCCCCCCACGTGATGCACCAGCTCCCCCCTGATTGCTCCCTGGATGCATCCAGGGATGAAATTGAGACAGTTCTGTTCACTATGGTGAAAAATCTGCTGGAAAAGCACGACGTGAACCCTGGGGCATAGACATTATTGTGTCTAATTGCAGCCTTTTCTGCCCCACCCTCTCCATCACTTCTATGGTCATTAACAGGTTTGGGCTGAGGAGCAATGTGAAGAGCTTTAGCTTGTGTGGGATGGGGTGCAGCGCGGGGATTCTCTCGATCGGTGTGGCTAAAGACATCCTTAAAGTCCACAAAAACTCCCTGGCTTTGGTTGTCAGCATGGAGGCCATAACCTCAAATGCCTATCTAGGGAGTGTGAAGTTCATGATTCTCACCAACACATTGTTCAGAATGGGAGGGGTGGCAGTTTTGCTGTCAAATAAAAGACAAGACAGAAAAAGGGCAAAATATAGCGTCAAACATCTTGTGATTCTCACCAACACTCCGTCTTCTAGGAAAATGATGAATCAGGGCACATGGGAGTCTACCTCTCAAGAAGGCAAATTATATTATATCACCGCACGTCTATTTTTTTAAATGAAAATAAACAGTGTTTATTTTCGTTGTTTCGCACCCTTTTGCAAAAAGTAACTCCGTAATTCAGTGTCATTTTGTATACACTACAGTTTCAGTTCAACACAACTACAGTTTCATTTCGATATAATACAGTTTCATTCGATATTTTATAGACTCAAATATGTGAAAATGTTATTTAATTTTATTTTATATACACTATAGTTTCATTAAAACACAACTACATGATCATTTTGATATAATTACAGCTTTCATTGTACAATATACACTCAACTATGTGAAATGTTATTCAGTTTCATTTTATATACACTGCAGTTTCATTTCACTATAACTACAGTATCATTTTGATATAACTGCAGTGTCGTTTAGAAATATTGTAGAGTAAGTTGTGTTTAATACACCAAACAAACGGACTCCGTTAACTCTAATGGCAGACCGTTTCTTTACTTAAAGAAACGCGCCGTTTTTGACCAAACTCCTCCAAGTAGCAGGAAGGCCCTGAGAACCAACATATCAGACCTCGCCCCTCGCGTTCTCCCCTTCTCCGAGCTCCTCCTCTATGCATGCTCGCTCCTCGCCACGAAACTCCCCCCACGACGATAGGCGGGGGGAGGGGGGGGTGGTCTGATGAAGGACAACAAATATAAATTCCTCGAGGAGATGAACAAGCATGCATGGGAAAGATGAACAAGAATGCATTGGAACTTTCTTTTATTTTAATGTATCTGTTTGAGCCTTGTTATATTTACTTCTGTCATTTATGTAGCTAAGTCTTATGTTTTGTATATTTATCCTCTTTCTGTTAGAGTTTTTTGCACTTTTGGTCCCACGACTATAGTGGCACTGGCAGAATTTGATCCACGACTTTTGAACCTTGCAATTTTAGTCCACGACTATTGATGTTTTTGCAAAAATGGTCCTCCGGCCCACTTTTCCGTCAAAAATTTAACCGAAATTTTTTTTTTTCATTTTTAGCTGGGTTAAAATTGACATTTTACTTTTCCGATGTCTTCGGATGATCTGACAGACGTTCTGGCTCCGCCTCCAATGCTGCTGCCAGATAACCCAACTAGCCTAGGGAACGCCACGGCCGCTTCGCCGCTTACTGACAGCCTTGCTTGC
This sequence comes from Ipomoea purpurea, assembly GCA_009835305.1. NCBI lineage: Eukaryota > Viridiplantae > Streptophyta > Magnoliopsida > Solanales > Convolvulaceae > Ipomoea > Ipomoea purpurea. The sequence goes on along the minus strand of VALG01008095.1, from coordinate 15,454 downwards.
TCCAGGAACTCCGCCGCCAGGGGCAGTAGTATGTAGCCCAGTAATATTGTATGTAGTCAAATATCAAATTTTTTTCTTTTAATTTTTTGAGATAAGTAAAATGTCAATTTTAACCCGGCTAAAAATGGAGAATTTCTTTTCCGTGAAATTTTGACGGAAAAGTGACCGGAAGGACCATTTTTGCAAAAAATCACATAGTCGTGGACTAAAATTGTAAGGTTCAAAGTCGTGGATCAATTCTGCCAGTGCCACTATAGTAGTGGGACCAAAAGTGCAAAAAACTCCTTTCTGTTAGCAGTAACAGCATAGAGAGATATATTACCTAGAACACACACTACTCATGGTGTGCACTGAGTAACACACTCCTATGTAAGGACTTGCAAACAACGCAATAGAGATAAATTGCTTGGTGTGCACGGGTAAACTTACTTTTGTATAATAGCTTGCAAATCACACAATGGTGATAAACCGCACTAGGAAGACCCTATGCAACGGACTCAACCGAAAGGGTGTTGGTCAGAATCAAACTCATGATCTTAAGATATGAGAATTATGCTTCATCCACTCGGCCACCTAGCTCATTTGGGACGCGTACTGCCAAAAGTTTTGTACAATATATTTTGGGATGAACACGATAGTGTCACGTAGTCTCGCCGTACATTTTTTGGAAATTATAATATAGAATTTACTTAATGGTAAAATAAATAAGATTGAATGGCCAAATTTTTCTACAATATTATTTGTGGAAAGAAACCCGACAATGTCACATAGTTTCATCGTATATTTTTTTGAGAAGATAATATAGAGTTTACTTAATAGTAAAAATATATTCCGTAATAAGTTGAATGGCGTCATCAGTCGTCACAAACAACTTGATATTAATGAAGTGTGCTTGTATGTAGTATTGTAGTGGTGGAAGTAGCTAGAGCAGGGTTAGGGAGCACTTGGCCTTAGCACTTTTTTTCTTATTTCTATACTAGTTTATATCTCGTGAGATGAAATTAAGAGTTAATGATCAATTTGGTCCTCCGACTATTGCAAAATTACCGATTTGATCCTTGATTATATTCTTTACCAAATTAAGTCCGCAACGCATCGAATTTCAAATGCTTTTCCAACTAGAATTAAATCCTCTGTTATTATTTACGAATTAATTGAATTAGTATTCAAATTTAACAGACCAGATTAGTATTGATTAGTACTAATTCGAGTGGTACCTCTATCTTGGCGAAGATGATGACGACGATGAAGAAGAAAGCTTAGTACTTTGTCTCCACTGTGTTGCATGTGAGAAATTTTCACCAATTAGAGATGAAGAAGAAAGCAAAGAAGTCTAGGGTTCTTGGTGTGTAGCTGCGGAAGAATGTCTATGGAATTGGATATGGATTATAAGCAACGCCAGGCATGTATATAGTATATGGGTAAATGACTGAAATATGAAGAAATGAGAAGGCGATAGACAAAAATATGAAGATTTTAAAAAATGTACAACTTCAGAAAAAACTCATTTCAGACCTGCGTTTCTTGTCAGAAATGTAAGTTCAAATGAATTTCTTGAAAATTCAAAATAATTTTTTTTTTCCGCTAAAATACAAGAAACTCATTTTGTGACATGCATTTCTCATATAAATACAAGAAACTAGGGTGTGCAAACTTCGATTAACCGACCGAACCGATGAATTTCAGTTAACCGTTCTATATCCGAAAATTTCGATTCGGGTTAATGGTTAAAGGATTTAGAAAATTTCAGTTAACGGTTAATTCAAGTTTGAAACTATCGGTTAACCAAATTAAGTGGATGGTTCACCAAAAATTTTAAATATATATATATATACTATATATATTATATATATATTATTATATAATATATATATATTATACTATATATATATATATATATTAATTAATTATTAAATATATATATGGATGTTTAAACTTTATTGATTTGTTTATTGTTGTAGTGTTGTTATTGTATTGTGTTTGTATATTTTTGATGAATTTATTATTAAGTATTATTTTAATTAAATTTATTATTATAGTATTATTTTAAAGATTTAAAAATTTAGATTAAAAAACTTCGATTTTGTTAATTCAGTAATACAAAGTTCGATTCGGGTTAATGATTAAAACTTTAAAAACTTCGATAATAAATAAAGGATTATTGTAAATAATAGTGTTTGCATTCATAATCAAATAACAGAGAAATACTCCACCGAAGGAAAAGGTAAATTGGTTAATAATAGACACAAAAATCAAGATCAGAGTGGCGCAGGAAGCGTGGTGGGCCCATAACCCACAGGTCCCAGGATCGAAACCTGGCTCTGATAAGAGTGTTTTTTTTTTATATATTTTTTTTAAAATACTGATTTCTGTATTAAATATATAGATTGCATTTTGACTACAAAAATATAAATAGAGGATGTAGCTCAAATGGTAGAGCGCTCACTTTGCTTGCGAGAGGCACGAGGTTTGATCGTCCCTTAGCTTGCATCTCAGAGTTTGTTATCTACATTTAAAAGAAGTTCTACAAGAAAAATGCACATAGATAACGGGGGGTGTTGTGTTATATATCAAAGACAATGATTTTAAACAATTGTTTTTACCTTGTTTAGATTTTAAACATAATCATATAATAAAAACAATTTATCCAAACACCATCACCAAGTCTAGATACACAATGTTCACAAGTTTCAAAATACACAAGAACTAATTACCAAGTCTAAATACTTCAATGACCTGCAATTCAAAGCACCAAGTCTAAAGCTCTATTTGGAAGAGCTTATTTAGAAGCTTAGGGTCCGTTTGGAAAGCAGGAAAATGACTTCTGGAAAATGTTTTCTGAAAAATGAGTCATTTTCCAGAAAGCATTTTCTTTTCCGGTGTTTGGATGCACAACAGAAAATTGTGTTTGGTTCATTTTCTGGAAAATGAGTAGAATTGTATAATTAGATATAAAAACTGTGTTTTGCTTTCAAGTGCACAATTTATGCTTCAAGTGCATGCTCTTGATTTTGCCTTCAAGTGCACAACTTCTGCGTAGTTATTTGTTATATCTTGTGCATTCTTTTCAATAACATATACTAAATTTCTAATGAAATTTGTGAGATTTTATAAACATTTGTATGGTACTTAGTTTAGTAACACTTAAGTTGAATAACCTCCATTTTTGGTACATAAATTGTATCAATTGCACATCTATTTGCTTCCAAATGCAATTTTTTGAGTTCAAGTGCACATTTTTTACCTTCAAGTGCACATTTTCAGAAATTATACATTTTTTTAAAACCTTCATATTTTTGTCATTCACTTTTAAAATCTTCCTATTTCAGTCATTTGCCTTATAGTATATTAGGCACCAATGAGGTGAATGCATGAGATTGTCCTCAATTTAACATTGGATTGACGAAGAACCTAACAGAAGACTAAATTGGGCAGTTTTTAAAAGTCAAGAGACCACATTTGGTGCACTTAGAAGTCAAAATGCAAAATTGAGAATGAGCAATAGTCAATGGACCATTTTGGAAAAAAAAACCATATTTGGTGTTATTTTAAAATAATAATTTTATTATTATGATATAATTGCATAATAAAATACTAATTGATCTTAAATTGTTGTACAACTGTACAAGCAAAACTCAAGATAGACACATCATCATGTGTATTATTGCATTAGAGTTTAAACTTTAAACAAAGTATTTTCTTAGCATTATCAATATAAAAACGGAATTCAAGTTACAAGTACTGCCAAGTGATTTTCTTTAGGGGGGGGGGTTCTTCAATAAATTATCAACATGATCTCCAGTAATAAATAAAAAAATATTTGTAAATAATAGCATTTACAATCACAATCAAATAACAGAGAAATACTCCACCAAATAGAAAGACTAAATAGGTTAATAATAGACACAAAAAATCAAGATCAGAGTGGTGCCATTAAAGCATGGTGGGCTCATAACCTATAGGTCCCAAGATTGAAACCTTGCTCTGATAAGAATGGCTTTGATATTTTTTTAAATACTTTTTTCTGTATTAGATATAGATTGCATTTTGAGTACAAAAACATAAATAGATAGGGAATGAGCTCATCAATTGCTGCGAATTTCGCCAATTTGCGAATACGTAGAGGTAGGCGGCTGGTGGATGATAATATACATTTATGATTTGCACTAATACGTCAATTGCCGAAAACCTTATTAATTTATTAATAATGATAATATGCATCAATAATTTTTAATTTTGAAATTAAAACTTTTTGTCTGTTCTAGTACGTGTCACCTGTGTTTTATCATAATTAAAATTTACACTACACTCATTATTTTACATTATGTGTATTGTCGACACCTCTCCACAAAACATGTGCATTTCTAAGTCTAATTATTTTTGTTTCCAAGGAGCTTTATATGATTCCTATGTCTCAATCAGGCCGATGATGATATTTGCTAAAAGACGAGCTGAGTATGGTACTAACTAATGGCTAATGATTGATAATTAAGTAAGGGACAAGCAAATCATTTTTTCTCCAAAATATAACGTGAATAATTGCGTCCGCATCAAATGAATATAAATTATTTCAAATATTTCATTGCCTTAATGAGTCATGATTATGATATAATTTTTACTATAGTGTCCACATTTTGGTCGTATGCATGTACAACAAATTTTCCTAACTCTATCTTCTTTTGAAATAGCAATATGATTAAAAAATCATCAATTACTAAACATTATATTTTTTCAACTATTTTCAAAAAAAAAATATATATTTTTTCAACTAATTTTAAAAAGGCCAAAATTTATTGTCTTTTAACTTTTTCTACCATTATTTAAAATTTAAAATTATTGAAATGGAATCCATTAAAAGTTGTCCTAAAAGTTAATTATTATGTTAATGGTGGCATTTATATACGTATGCTTAATAATAATAAAAATTTATGTATAACTATACGAAGTCGGCTCATTTACGAACTGACGTCGTATAGTATATATATTTATTTCTTTTTTGTTTTTTATTAATGAGTTACAACATCAGTTATAGGTCAAACTGATGTCATATAATTTGTATTTTCTTTTTATTTTTGAAGACATATAACGTCGGTGTTTTAAGAAAATCTACGTTATATGTCTTTTAAAAAAAATTGTAAATATTTTAATTTTTTTAAAAATCGACATTATATTACCGACGTTGTAAGTGATTTCTGTAGTAGTGAATCCTTTGCAAGACAGATCTTCTAGCATGTCCCTTTGTCCTTCACTACTTCGGTCTTCACTCCAAGGATATATTATAAAGTCCTCTTGAGTTACTTCGCCATCCAAACACACGAACAAGGTTGAAAGTTTGTTCAAGGTTAGACAATGTTAGACACTTGTTGTATTTGGATGTGGTAGCGTAAATTCTTTGTTTAAACAATCCATTCCTGATAATTCTTTGTTTACCAAAGGTGAAGGGCCATCATTTGTGGCTTAGCTTTATTAGTTTATGTGAATGATATTAGTGGCATGTGCTAATTTGACCTTGATTATGTAGATTAAGATGCAACTTAACGATAATTTTCAAATCAAAAATTTAGGACCCTTGAACAACAGGCTGAGCACTTCATACTTTTACGGAAGTGCTGGCAGAAACTTTAGAAGAAAATGATTTTGAGAGAGGAAGAGAGAAAACTCAAATTTTGACAGTTCAAAATCAGCAGCTCAAACAATTCTGCCCAACACCAAGTATGTATAGGAGATGGAGAAATAAATAGCATTAATCCATGGCATTAACATCTAAAATAGATCATAATGTAACCGCTATAACGTGCAACTTTAATCTGGAAACAAAGTTTTACCTCTCGGACAGTGGCTCTAAGTTGAAAAAGATTATACTAAAATTAGCTCGCAAAGCCAGCCAATTTTTCGGGACGCCTTTTTAAGCTCGTTTTGGGATTTGATTTCCACCCCCTGCACGCGAGAGAGAGCCTCTATGCTATACAATTCAACATGCCTCTAAATGGCTCTTGATGATATTTCTTGTAATAATATTGGTGTTTTCACTTGTGTTGAGAATGGTAGTAATGATTGTGTGGGTGCTTGCATAGAAACTGTTGTTGTTGATTAGAGTTGTGAAATTTTGAATAATAATGAGGAGGCATGTGAAAGTAGATACTTTAGAAGAAGATGGTAGGTGTGAGATTAATTGCATGCTTGATAATGTTGTGGATGATTGTGATGAACTATCTTCTGGTGAAATTTTGTGGCAAAGCATGAAGATTCTTGTGTTGATTCAATATATTGATTTGTGTGGTGAGTATTATGTTGGAAATGTTATTGATTGTGTTGGTGAAGTAAAGGAGGTTGAGGATGGAGCTAATGTAGATGATCTAGAAATGAGTAGTGAAGGAGGGAGTGAAAATGAGAAGGTTGAGGAAAAAGAAAGTTGTGAAGAAGATGATGATAATGAAAGGATAAGCTAAGAGAGGAGAATCTAGAAGATCAGAGGAGGTTGAAAGAAGGTGAAAGAAGAGGAAGAGGGGATGGATGAAAGAGGAATGTAGGAAGTTTGAAGAATACGATATATTTTTGGAAGTAGTTCATTGCATATATTTAGAGGGGAATGCGCCTATTGTACGCTTTAAAGAGTTTATGAACGCTCGACACTTAAGGCATATCTTGAAGAGCGAATGGATGGGGCAAAAGGACTAGTTCCGGTCCAAGTGTGCTTGAATGATGGATCAGTAGTTGCGTCGAGTCAAGAACGTTAAACATGACGCTTCTTGGGAGGCAACCCAATGTTATCTTACTTTTTGATGTTTCTTTTTCATTGTTTGTGTAATTTTTCATTTGTTAGGTAACCTCTTGTTGGTTCGTGATCTTCTAGAAGGAGGAACTTTGGTCAAAAAGTAATTCACTTTTGTCGACTATCACTCCACGGGAATTCCCTAGTCTTGCATGATTTAACCATAGCCCTAGTCATATCATGATCGTCAATAATGTAAGTTCTATCGCCGGGCTGATCCATTCCCTTATCTTTTACGTTCAACCATGCTACTAGTATACGTGTCTTTCAAATTAAAACTTTACTGTTCTTATTAAGTTCGGAAATATAAAAATCTTCATGAGGCTCAAACCTTCCTTGAGACCCTAGAATCCATCAATTACAAAACCTACCCCGGCCATATTGGAGTAGCAAACTAAATTACTTTTGTTAAGCATATATCTATGGAGCAAAGCAAAGTAAAACCAATTCTCTCTCACACACACACATATATATATATATATATATATACTTACTGCTGAAGAAAGATGATTGCGACATAATATATAATAATTCAAATAAAGCAAACATTACACACATGTATTATATTGGAGTAGACAGCTCGCCACAAGCTGCTAGTTGCCTCCAATCTTATTCAAAACACACTCGATCATACAAATTATAGAAATGTCTTTGTGAAGACTTATTTCAAACACACAAAACAAACTGTACGTTTATTTTTAAAACATCTCGTCTGGCTCATGATCGTCAAGAATATAAGTTCCGTCGTCCTGCTGAATCATTCCTTTATCTTTTATGTTAAACCATCCTATCGGTATAAGATGCTCCTCTTTCAAATAATCGTAATACCTATTTACTTTGACAAGATCAAAGTCTCCGTGACGCTCAAACCCTCCTCCAGACCCCTGGTATCCATCAATTCCATGCATATAAAGCATCAAGTCGTGATAGCCGACGACCACAGGCTTCAAATACTCTGATTTCTTAGATTCAATCAACAAACCCACCCCCACATCTGCATAAGGTATTGTTGGCTCTATGGTACCGTCTATCGGTGCATCCGGCGGGAGGTTTCGAACATTATCATTGACGTCGGAGATTCGCAAGGCTCGAAGGTTTTGTTGATTAGAGAAGACATTTTTAAAATTCTCATCCCCCACTTTGGGGCTTGCATACAGGAAAGCAGTGACAGGAACATCTTTATTAATGTTGATTGGATTGGCAGCCAGGTCTACTGCGTTTAGTGTTGCCATGGATGAACCCAAGCTGTGTCCTGCCACGGTTATGCTAACTTCCTCTTCCTTGTATAACTCAACAAGTCTTGCAACTTCTTCACGAATCTATATATATAACAAATCTAAAATAAAAAGGAAGCTAAGGGTGTTATCAATATAATTTTTAAATTTTCTATACATATATATACCTGATCTCTGGCACTCGTTCCACTCAGTTGAGAATCTTGAATGCTGGAGGTATACATATCGTAAAAACCCCTATGCACCAAATGATGAGAGTTTTGGCCAAAGATTAATGGCGCATTGACGAAAACGAATGTGATATCAGTAATCGCCTCTGAGAGTCGGATTGTTCCCCTCCAAACAATCAGAATGTCTCTTCGTCCTAAAGCAATTTTTCCTTCATCCGTGGCCACAGCAACATATCCATTCCAGTTTGATTCCTTTAGCACTGCATCCGCTCGGGCTGGCCTCACATTATACCCTGAATCTCCGATTGGGAATCCAGATGTTGCATAAAAGTATTTGGTCACTTCATATCTGAAACAGTAAAGCATATATATATAACTACTAGAACCAAGAATGAATCAAATTAAAGAGAGAATTGAATTCAAGTTAGTATTTATTCATACTTGAAAGGGTTTCCCTTCACAAGTCCTGTATTTTCAAAGAGGTTTCTCCTGGCATATCGTGATAATCCCACATTTTTGGAAGCTGCTTCGTTTATGAAAGCATCGCTTGCGGGTGCAACCATGGTTCCGTAGTGAATGAGGTAGCGGCGGAGATCCGAATCTAAAGGGTCCAGTAGCCCTTCCCAGTTATCACTCCCACTTAGAACCTTCCATCTTTCAGCAATATTGCCTGTGTCACTCATCTTCAATTTTTTTTTTAAAGGTGTGATGTTGTGGTGTGTGAAGCTACGTGCATATTCCTGGCTTTATATACATCTTTCAATTCAGCCATGCCATTCATCTCATCCAATCACGTCGACCAAAACACACATATAATGGAAAACGTGAGATTCCAAAGAAAATAAAAATATATATATATCAAACGAAAGCGCTCGCGTCCTCATGGCTGCCAATTTTACTGTTCATTAGACGGCTAAGCGCTTATTAATATAGAGAGTTGTGTAAATGGTAAGGGAATGAAGGATGTCACTGTCAAAGAAAGTTTTTTTTTTTTTTTTTTTTTTTTTTTTTTTTTTTAATTTACTATGACTCTATTACATTTATATTTTTTTCATTTTATTATCAAAGAAAGTAATCATTTAAACTTATTAAACAGTGCCATATAGTTTCATTAAACACAACTACATGATCATTTTGATATAATTACAGCTTCATTGTATATACACTCAAATATGTGAAATGTTATTCAGTTTCAGTTTATATACACTGCAGTTTCATTTCACTATAACTACAGTATCATTTTGATATAACTACAGTGTCGGTTTAGATATACTGTAGTGTCAGTTGGTGGTTAATACACCAAACAAGCGGTCCGTTAACTCGGTTAAGTACTTTTTGTCTTTTGTACTATAGCATTTTAATCTTGTATTGTCAATCCTTGTATTAGAATTAAGGACAAAATTTAACCATCTATTTCGTTAAGTTTTCCACATGGCGTTCGATTTGCCCAGAGTTGTCCATGTTTTAACACCATCGTTATTATGATTGACAAATCGGATGCACGTGAGCAAACTTAACGAAAAATAAACGTGTTAAGTTTTGTCCTTAATTGTTTAAATTTTAAAGTTCAAGGATTATTGAACAAAATTAATTACAAGGACTAAAATGAAAAAACGCTACAGTACAAGGACCTAGGGTATTGACCCGTTAACTCTAACGGTGGCTGTCTTTACTTAAAGAAATCGCGTGGTCATACACCGCGGTCTATAATATAACAACTGCGCTCCTCATGGGCTGCCAATTTTACTGTTCATTAGACGGCTAAGCGCTTATTAATATAGAGAGTTGTGTAAGTGGTAAGGGAATGAAGGAATGTCACTGTCAATGCAATCCTACAGTCTCAAATATACACACATTTGTATTTTAAGGGTGTTTGCATGTTAATGCATCCTAGCACGTCCCTTTATCCTTCACTACTTCGGTCTTCACTCCAAGGACATATTATAAAAGTCCTTTGAGTTACTTTGCCCTCCAAACACATGAACAGGGTTGAAATTTTGTTCAAAGGTTAGACACTTGTATTTGGATGTGGTAGCGAAAATTCTTTTTTAAACAATCCATTCATGATAATTCATTGTTTACCAAAGGTGAATGGCATCATTTGTGGCTTTGCTTTATTAGTCTATGTGGATGATATAGTAGTGGCCAGTGCTAATTTGACCTTGATTATGTAGATTAAGATGCAACTTAATGACAATTTACAAATCAAAGAATTAGGACCCATGAAATATTTTCTAGGTTAATTTCGAGGTGGCCAAACAAAGGAAGGGTATTGCGGTGTCTCAAATAAAGTATGCACTTGAATTACTAGATGATGCAGGATTTATGGATTCTAAACCAGCACGTTCATGGCCCTACAGTCCCCTCACACAATGCAAGTTAAACAAAAATGAGGGTGATCTGCTTAGTAACAATACTCAGTACAGGAGACTAGTTGCAAAACTTTTATATCTAACCATTACAAGACCTGATATAAGTTTTGCTACACAACATCTCAGTTCTTGAATAAAACCTCTCATATACATTTACAAGCAGCTCACAGGGTCCCAAGATATATAAAAAGTGCTCTTGGTCAGGGGTTGTTTTTTCGAGCCTCATCTAATCACCATTTTCGACCAACAATTAGAAGGAAATCAACATTATGGACTAGGGAATTTCTGACCAAGAGGCGTGAGTGTTCTCTCATGTAGCCTAATGCCTTTAATAGTGTAAACGAAGGCCGCTAACTACCATTTACTGTGATAACATCCTGATTACTATTTTAAATAGGTGATTATAGATTTGACCTCAGTGGTGGGACATAGATTCTTTGACTTAAACATATTTGAGAAAATATAAAACATATAATACATTGTAAAGAATTATGAGTGTTTCAAAAAACAAAAGTGTAAACAAAGTCCCTACCCTTCTTTATTAAGCTATATTAGTTCCCCCTCATTAATCTATTCACATTATTAGTAAATTAATTAATTAATTAATAATATCTCTTCGTCAAAGAGTATGTATCCATCAAAACAATAACTTCCGTTTCATTAACAGCTAAACCAACACGGGGTGGTGGCGCAGTTGGCTAGCGCGTAGGTCTCATAGCTTCTGAGTTATCCTGAGGTCGAGAGTTCGAGCCTCTCTCACCCATTCTATGTTCTTTTTTTTCTTGCACCCGTGAACGAGCAATGCGAAATAAAAGCATAAAAAAGGAGATTCCGTTGCCGGGAATCGAACCCGGGTCTCTCGGGGTGAGAGCCGAGTATCCTAACCCAACTAGACTACAACGGATATATTTCTTGGGTTTATCTTTAAGATATTAACCTTATAAACGTAAGATAAAAGTTGAGACTCTAAACTACATTTTATCACACAAATGCTGTGATTACAAAACTCTTTCTTTTCAGACCAATAAATCAGTAAATATTGCACTTAAACAACAATTTTGTGAATTTGCTTCTTTTGTTTTGATGACACCGTCATTATAATTCATCAAGTTTAAGTGTGATCATTTTTGTTATTAGAATTTTTTTTTTTTTTTTGAGTCAGATGTATTCGCGATCGCCCCCTAAAATTGATGAGGATTATTGTTTAGCCTATCACTTATTTTGTTGCATGTCTTTCAAGTTTGTGTAGGTCGTTTTTTACGGTGATAGTTATCATTTGACAAAGTTAATAGTCCCATCGATACGAAATCAAAATCGTCATCTCATGAAATAATAAAAGTGAAATAGTATAGTCACGTCCAAAATAAAGAGATTGAAATGATTATATTGTAAAAATATAGGGACTAAAATCACCATAATAATAATAATAAAATTTTCGGAAGTTTGAATTTTTTATCATCTAATATTCAAATATGATATTGAGGATTATTTGAGTTGGATGACTTAATTGATGTTTCTCAATAGTTCAATGGCTTATTTGTACTTTATCCATATTTTATATGAATGACATCTATTCCCATGTTGTCATACATATATGCATGCACATTTTATATTCGCACGTACAAAAACTCTCATTCACACTCATGGACAGAGCTAAAGGGCAGCTGCCGTCATGGACCCGCATGGGCAGCTTAACTGGTCACAGAGGTGAAACTTTGGAAGAATGACCAGGGATCGAGTATCTCCAGCGGCAGTGTGGAAGCAACCTCTCAAAGTGAGGGTTCCTTTGTGCGCAGTGAGCACAGTCTAGCCTCTGTGGTTCATGTTCAGTTGAGTTACCATGATTTACATTGGGTCGGGGTGTGGTGGGGCCTTAGGGTTGGGGTTCAGTATTTGGAAGAATATATAATATATAGTTATATGTATACTTGTAGTACAATTTTTAGTATTAGTATAAAGAAATAGATAAATGTTAACAAGAAGTTGATATAGATTAGTTGGTAGAGCATATGGTTTAGTTATAGTGAAGGTTTAGAGTTTGAATCCTTTGTTGACATTAACACATATACAACATTTTTTTATATTAAAAATGAGATGTGTAATTTATAATGTTCTTATTCAAATTGTTTTATCAAATTAGTTATGTTTGATATTTTGTTATGAATATTTTAAATAAAATTTCAATGTGTTTATTGTTGGTCCATATCCAACAATATTTATATCTACTATATCTGGGTAATTTGTTTTTTTAATTATCTCTTTTGTTTTAATGCTCACCTTCACTCGAAAAAATTGATGGCTCCGTCTCTGGCCCGGCCATTTCCTACTTCTCATCTCGGGGGCCGAGCAATGCTAGCCCTGGAATTTTGAAACCAGACATTGTAGGTCCATGCGTGAGCATTATTGCGGCATGGCCTTTTTTCGGTTGAAAAACATGACCGACTGGAAACCAACGTTCAACATTCTTCAGGTACCTCAATGTCATGCCCGCACCTATCCAGTGTTTGCGCTTTGCTCAAGAGTTCGCACCCCGATTGGTCTCCTGCTGCAATCAAGTCAGCAATCATCACCACTTTTGACGCTACTAACCTCGGGAACAACAAAATCGAAGACGAAAGGGCATCCCGGCTTGACATCGTTTACAGTTGGCGTTGGCCAGGTTAATCCATCAAGAGCCAACGATGCATGGCTAGTGTTGTTTAAACTTTTTGATATTTTAATGTTTGTGAGTGTTGTTATGGTATTGTGTTTGTATATTTTTATGAATTTATTATTATAAATATTATTTTAATTAATTTATTATTATAGGTATTATTTAAAAATTTAAAATTTAGCTTAAAAAATTTCGGTTAACCGATCGATTAACCTAAAAAAACTTAGGTTCGGTTAATTCGTAATACAAATTCGATTCGTTAACGTTAAACCTTTGAAAAACTCTCGATAATAAATGAAATGATATTGTATTGAATAACTGGTTGTACACTGCATAATCAAATTAAAGAGCAAAATACCGTAGCCGCGGAGAAAGATGATAAGTTAATGAATAAGATCACGAAAATCAAGATGCAGAGTGGCGCAGGTGGAAGTGTGGTGGGTCCTAACCCAGACAGGTTCCCGGATCAAAACCTGGCTGATGATAGGATACTTGTGATATTTTTTGTAAGATACTGATTTCTCATTACGTTAGATGATACATTGATTTTACGATTAAAAACAGGGCATAAATGAGGAGTGTAGCTGCAATATGGTAGAATGTTTGCGTTTGGCATGTAAAGAGCACAATGGTTTGATCCCTCGGCATCTCTAAGTTTGTAACTACATCTACCAAAGAATTGGGATGATGGACGCCCACTTTTCATGCATAATAGGGAAAACGGGTGAATAGCGGCCCCGCCATTGGAAAAAGGTGCCGCGCATCATTGAAACTTATTAAAGAATAATACAATACTAGGGTATTCGCGCAGCCTTAAAGAAGGTTTCGCGTTTTACTTTTCCTTCGTCGACGCAACCAAAAATCCCTCAAAAGTATCCCAGATTCGATCTGACAAAAGTGTTCTCTTCCGCAAATTCCCTTTTCGACGACTCTCACCGCCATTCGCGTGGCTCGCCTCCCAGTCCTAAATATTTAAATTGTAAATAATACTATCAATTAGAGTTATAAGAGATATTTGTAAGTGTGTGTATTTAATTGTCTCACCGTGTACTGTGAATAAACAATAATGACAGTTGGAATGTCGATGTGTTGAGGAAAGGAACTAGAAGAACTATTTTCATTCGATATTTATTATACAGCATTTTTGTCTTAAAAGTAATAGAATCCAAAAGTCATTAAAAAGCGCTGTAACAGCTATTCAAATTCAACAATTCTATGCGTTACTTTTTAAGACTTTTGTAAAAATAACCACTTCATGTACAAGTATACGAAAGTATTTTTGATCTCATAAATCTTGCTTCTTCTTCTTTGGTTTTTTTGTTTTTTTTTTTTTGTTTTTTTGAGACTGTACTCTACATATTTGTATGTATCTCATTCCATTGACGTGATAATTTTTTTTAGGACTACTTAGCAAAGTTCAACAAAGTTTTAGGAAGCCTCATCGAAAAGTTTTTAAAAAATCCTATCAGGTTTACAAAGTTTTTAAAAACTCTATAAACAGTAATAATAACAATACAGCCTCCTAAAAATCATGCATTACGTTCTATAGCAATTAAGACTAACAATATAATTAGACTCTATAAGAATAACTAATAATAATTAAGTAAGTAACTAGATGGAAATAAGTAAGTAAATAATACATACTTAATTATAGAATAATAATAATAATGAATAATAATCATATAATAGATTAATAATTAGACTAATAATAATAAAATATATAGATAATACATAAAGCATTTCCACAGCTACATGTTCAAATCCCTAGCTAGGTGCTTAATCCCAAAAAAAAAAAAAAAAAAAAAAAAAACAATTTTCTTTTCTCTCAAAAAGTTGATTTTTCTACTCAAAGGTCTGCCACACTCCTGATTTGATAGAATATTTAGAAAAAATAGTAATTTAGTGACTCAGCAAAGGTTTGAACCTTGGTCTCTTCTTTTAAATATTACAGTTTATTGAACTAGTGAATTAATTCGTGTGGATAAAAAGTATTTTTATATCGCACTAGAGAATTATGGGATAGGAAGGTGGGCGCTTGGTGGCATGGATAATTACGATTTATGGATGCAACTAATATGCAGGATTGGCCTAGACACCCATATTATTCATAGTGAGTACAATAATGATACATAGCTGCATCAACTCAAATTTTTAAATATATTCGAAATTAAACTTTTTGTCTGCTTCCTGAGTACCTGGTGAGTGCACATAGTTGGTGTTTATGAACGAAGAATGATTTTTTTTTCAAGAAA